>JARJEB010003050.1:0-15031 GCA_030264535.1 Liometoxenus newtonarum
AATAGTTTGCAAAGAAAAAATCACCCATTCTAATATTTTTAATACAGGCCATTCATTATCCGATTGCTAAAAAAAGAAAAAAAAAACAAAAAAGTGAAAAAAATTGAAATTTTATCGTAGGCAACCACACTAACATCAATATTTCATTGATATGATTTCATTGATTCCACCTTTGTATGCAACCCATTATTATTCCATTATTATTATTTTTCATTGCAATGAAAAAAGTCACTCTCTTAATTTGAACTCATTTTGATCATTTTTAATACCGGCCATGCGGTCCGATTGCTTAAAAAATTTTAAATTTTATACTAGGCAACCACACTAACATAAATATTTTATTTATCTAGACGATTATCCATTCAAAAGTTTAAACAACATTCTGTCAAATAATAAATTGTTGAAACATCAGTTTTCGCGAACAAACAACTTAAGAGTCAATCTTATTAATTAATGTCGACGTACACGTTTTCAGGCAAGCTAAAACTACTTACAGCCTCAGCCCAGTTGTTAGTTTGGTTGCCTACCATGTTATTGTTTAAATTTTCTATAAATTTTTTTCGGAAGCATTTTGTCAATTCACCTATTCAGACCCGTTAACATGACCTACATTCTTTAACTTGTAAATACCTATGGTCACACGATAAATAAATGTACTGTATAAAATATATAGGTAGTTCTTATATTTTTTATGTGTGGATATTATGATGCAAATTAGTAAAGAATCAAAGCAATAATTTTACATAACTTTGACTTGCTGTTTTTCGATTCGCAATGAAATGCAAGAAGCGCGGTATTTTCAATTAAAATTTTACAAAACGTTGAAATTGTTCAGTCGTCGCAAAGTATAAGAACATGTTCAATATATTATGACAAAAATAATGCGTATCGGAAAAAATTCGAACAATTTTAATAACAATTAGAGACCAATTCGTCTTATCATATCATCATATTAATAACACGACGGCGGACTGGTTCATCGATGAATATAATTCACATTTATTTGCTACTACAATTTCGGCGGTTTGCCTTTTATTCCATACGGTTAAAGCAAGCAACAGAAGCGAAAATGTTAGTTGTAACAAGACAGGCAAATTAATTTTCGTTAAAATTCCACTTGGAATATTGATAGTGGCGCGCTCATGTGGCTCACGGCGAGGTATCACAATAAATTCCATTCTTTTTCGTTTTTAATTTTATTGTATAAGTATACCTTTTCTTAATTTCATTCTATTCAAATTTATGTTTATTTTTTGCTCAACTTTTTATTAAAAACCGAAACGTTATTGAAAGTTGGATAATGAACAAATTATGGCAATTATTACCTTGCCTTTTTGCTCTTTTCGTTAGAAATCTTGTTCATGCGTCGGTTGTGTTTCTATATATATATATTCAGCAGTTATTACCCGTATATTTATAAGTGTAGGAAGTTACACAATTATAGGTATGTGCAGAACGTTTCGAATGAAGAAAAAAAAACAAAGGAATGGACCTCGCACAGCACAAGAATAATAAGAAAATAAAAAGAAGAACAAGAAGAAAAAAAAAACAAACGCACGAAAAATGGACCGTTGTTTTTGTTAAATGGGCACACGGTGCTCGGCTTGTTGCATCAATCTTACTCAAAATGTTTCTATTTCCACCTGCCCAATATCCGTCATAATCATTGAGGAAGGAGGAAGTTTCATGGCATAGTCGAAACATTATAATCACTTAGATTTCAAACTACAATCAAACTAAACTGTAAAATTGAGTATCTTACTATAAAACCATACTAAAATCCTAAAATGGAAAGCGGCCAGCTCAAATTTTATTTCGATAATTTCAATTCGAATACAATTTTTGTCTTATAATTTGTATAATTATTTCATATTTAATATATTTAGATATTTTGCAAAAGAAAATATTTGCCGATAAACTTATACCTACTGTGCTTTGCACTGATTGCACGTGATTTGACTAATTGTAAGATAAGTAAAGTGGTGTTAAACACGTACTTCTTTTTAGCTGCGGTATGCCGTTTAAGGCAATGCAGGTGTTTGGTTGCTCATGCCCAGGTGGATGTAACCACAACCCCGCTAATTTGTGAGGAGGTGAAAATAACAGCTCGATTATCATATCTTTTCAGATCGCATAAACGAAGATTACACACTACGGTCTCAAAAAGTCAACACCGTAACTTCTTCGATTATTTATGACCATTCCTATAGCGCCGTCTTATATAGGTACATCGACAATAAAAAAACACTTCTTTACACCACGTACTTTACTTTATTACCTACTCGAAACTATAATTTGATTGCGTCTCTCGCGTCTTAAAGTCGCGATGAAACTCCCAATATTCAAACTTTGAATATAATTAAGTATTTTCGTTATTTATTGAGCGTGATGATTATCAAGATGCAATATATACTAAGATGATTCCCCTTGTCAGAAGGCTAAAGAACTGATAGAAATAAGAAAGAATCTTCTGCTGCTTCTTCTTCTTTTTATTCTTCATCGCTGCAGGGTGCACGCAACTTTGGTTTCGTTGGAATCGCGCGAGGTAGTCTCTCGTCCTCGTACCTTCATCATCAGATAGATAGATCTTCCACGCGGATGCATCCAAGTGTTTTCGTCTTCGTTACCAAAGAGGAAAAAGACCACAATGAGCTGGCTACTGTTCTAAATAAAATTCTGTATATGCGAGCGATGTGAATAAAATATTTCAATCAAAATCTTTATAAACAATATTTTTTTTCTATATACATATATGTAGGATAAAGCAATGAAGATGCATAACCATCACGATCACCAGGAAAAGTATTAACGAGAATTTTACAAGTTGAAAAAGTATATGGAGAGAACGTAACACAGCGGCAATGAATGGTAACTAACGATTGGAAATGATGGTTTTTCGATGCGGTAACGATGCAACGAGCAGCACGAACGTCGACAAGAATGTGACGGACGTTTTTACATGACGAACACCACGAAGGAAACGATAACGAAAAGAAATATGAGTAAAGAATGTTGGCTACAGCACGACATGAACACAGCACAACTTCTCTTCCATATATAATATTTAATATACTTACTTATGAAAAATTATAATAATTTTAAGGTAAAGGATAATTTTGTGCGACGCTCTTGAGTATGATTGCTTATGAACACTGAAAACTTAACTGCGTGGTCTGGATCTGGTCAGCGTGAGAATTGAGAATCTTTCTTTCTCTGATGCGATTTCTCGTGGAGTAGACCAGACCCCGAAACTTACCTATACTGTACCTATAGGTTAGGTACACCAATTTAAAATGTAATGCCAATGGATTATTGCGTGTTTTCTCGTGCAAACTACAAAATTAGTTCTAGCTGTTGGGCACACATAACTACTATATTATATTTTATTGTAGATTTTTTTTCTCTCTCTCTCTCTCTCTCGCAAATATTTACTTCCTAAGCTTGAAATTCCATTTTTGACGTTGCTAACACACACACACATACACACACACACATACACACATTCACTCATAGATAATTCCAATGATGGAATAATTTGATTGTCAATATTAATGTCAATAAATTATTGCGAGTTTAAGAAAAACTTGTTGACGCTTTCAGTTACCCTTATATGAATAAAGCCTCGTTCTCACTTGCGAATATTCGGAAAAATGTTGCGAATGTATATGTACGCGGAAATCGCAGTTTTCACTATTTTGATGGTCTCAGTTCGAATAAGTTGGTCCGATTTTTATCATGTTTTCTTGCGGCGAGGTCGATAGAAGTCAGATTTTAACGTTTTAAAAGGGGTGGGGTAAAAACACACACACACACACACACACACACACACACACACACACACGTTTTCAAAAATTGCGAATGTTCGCAAAAAGTTGGAATTATTTCAACTTTTTCCGGTGGCTGTTAAATTTTGCGAATATTTAGGCGTTTTTTTTTCCCCCGAATTTGGATATTTTCGATAAAAAAATATTATTAACTAGGTAAAATTTTTTTTAAATTAAATTATTCGTAGATATGTTCGCAGAAGTAACGCAATTTAAAAGGGTGTCAAAAAGTTCTTTCTTTGACAATATGTACACTCGAATTATTAAATTGGGGATTCCCATTGAGATATCGTTTTCGATATTTTCGATAAAAAAAAAGTCAAACAATTAAAAAACGAAATGCAATTTGTTTTAATTGGACTTTTATTAATTTGCCTCTACTTTTTTTCTTTATTGCGTTTTAATTGTTTTAAAAATTGTTGTACTTAAATATTGCAAACATATATAATAAGTATTTGCAATTTGCACAGTAACAATTGCAAACATCTGTCTGTATAGTCATCATAAATAATATTTTAACCGCGTGGCAAGTGGCAAACTTCAAGAACGCATAAAATTATCGTTAAACTTCTAAAAAAACAACCACACCACGTGCTTGTTAACATTATACGATCGTATATCGTCGTAACAAATCAAAATTGAATACCTAAAAAATCAAAAAACCGCAAAAAAAAAATGCTTTACTTTAAGGATTCGGACACATATTGCAAAATACTACTGAAGCAACGTTCATTATACGCGTATTTTTCATTCATATTTTATGAAAATATCGTCGATTTATAGATAACGTTTTATAATTAGAGGGTGTGCGCATCGATTTCGTATTTCAAAGCAATAAATTTCAAGCTAATCAGCCCGTTTAACGCCGTGAATTTCGTACCTATAATAATAGAAAACTATGGGTACAAAAAGGATTCTAATAAAAGCAAGCCAAAGGCAAACCAAAACAGCAAAATCTAGCAACGTGAGGGTGCCATCGCAGGGTACACCTGCTGCATAAATACAAGATTTAAGTAAGACGAAACCAGTTCAATGATATGTACGAAATAAAAGTAAGCAAACTTAATTGAATTGCAAAAAATAAAGGAAAAATCCATGAAAACAATGGATAAAACATGATTTAAAAAATAATATACCTATATATATACCTTAACATCGGCAAGTACCTGTATTGGTACTGTTGCTGAACGTGCTGGTGATGAATGATGGGAAATAATTTCACCTGTCTATGGATAATTTGAACCCGAAAGGTACATACAAGTAAACGCGCAAACGTGTAGAGAGATTCATGTGCGGAAAATTGCTGATTTTATATGCGATACGATTTCTTTTGTTAGGTTCAATTAACTTTTTTGTTCTTTTTGCGCTTGTCTTTCCTTTAAAACTATGAATTTTAAAATTTACATTTAAATCCCGATAAGTAAGGAAAGCGTAGAAAAGCGTCCGTGAAACTGAACACATCTTGAACGAAATGAAAGTTGATTTATTGGCGCAACATTCAGATTGTGAATTTTTAAATTCTTTTGTATATGCAAACAACAAAAAAAACACATCAGTTGTGCGATTACTTTATACTTTTAAAAAGTATCATTTTTTTTTTTTTACTATTTCTTTTCCCTTATTAGATTTTCGTTAATCGGAAATTTATTAAAACTTATAACGCAACTTTCTAATTGCTGCAGTCGTTCATCATTAAATACTTAGTTGAAATTAACGCCATTGTTGAAGCATTAATAGACTCATTGTTTGTATGTTTTCCTCGTCGGCCGCAACTCGAAATGAATGAATATTTTTTAATCTTTCGCTGGAATCATAGGTATTGTTTCTTTCGCAAGTAACGGAGCAATTTGTGCCAATATAGAAATAGAGGAGAACGCAAAACGGTTCTCTCAAGATTCAACATTTTATAATATGCAAATATCTATATACTTAAGTGGTTTTTTTCTCATTTCATGCTTTCGCATTCGCATTCAAATGCAAAACAATTTGAATCTTTAGCGCTTTAAATAATTAGATCCCATCAATGCGGAAGTAGAAAATAATTACCATCATCAAGAAGCAAGAAGCAAGAAGCAGGACCAAAAAAAAAAAACATTCAATTTTGTAAATATAAAACTATTATAGTTCTATCACTGAAATTATATTACTTAAATTAAGTTAATCCTTACGGTTTTAGTATGGACGCGCAGGTGCAACTTATTTTTATTATTAGAACCAGCAATTATTTAATTTACTTCAAATTGTGACGTAGGCATTAGTAACTTATACCCAAAAACAAAATGTTTGCTAATGAAGTTTATCGACTTTGTTGTGTTACTACAATTGGGCATGTGCACGTATGATGTCAAAAATGCAGAAGGCAACCCGAACTGTAATTTTACGTAAAAGTAAGTTTTGATTGTTGACGCGGAAGTTTTCGGGTACCTACCTAAGTAGTATCACGAATATCGTGTTAGAACAAAATTGTACATTTCCGTCGTTTCGTTTCGAAATGTTTAGATATAAATTAGGTATAGGTACTATCGGACGCATTAGTATTGTCCAATAAACTTCCGTTTTGCTGTATTCTGTTCAGTTCGGTTATTCTGTGCGGTTTATACCTGAAACCCATGAATGAATGAAATTTTCTGAAATTTAACTTAGCCAGCCCATTGCATTGCATTGCTCTGATTACGTTAACGTAATCCCTTTCATGTTTCCAAGTTGAAATTACAGTATTAAATAAATGGAAACGGTCTGCACGGGTGGACAATACTAATGGGTCCGATAGTACCTATATTAGGCACCCAGTCCTTAACAACGAATACTTTCGTTATTATGAATGTTTAACGAACATTTTCTTCGTGTTAACACATTAGAAAGATTAAAAACTGTAATTGAAATGGTTTGCAGGTGCGGTTATGTCATCGGATACATAATTGAAGGATGTTTGAGCAAGAAGATTACGACATAGATAATAATAATACACGAATTTATATAGAGGTACTTATAATAATCCCATTTTCACATGCGTTCATGAAATGATTTAACCGAATCGAATGAAGTGGATGTGGATGTTTATGATCTATAAAGGATTTTCAGGTTTTTCAATGTTTAATGACAAGTACCTATATAGCTATAGGTAGTAGTAACGATTCGTTACTTTTGCGGCGAGTAGTAGTTAGAAAGTAGTAGTTACTTTGTAACGACTAGTCGTTGCAAGTAGTCGTTACAAAATATTCGTTACTTTAGTTACTTTAGCAGTTACTTTAGTTATTAAAGTATAACTAAAGTAACGAATACTTTGTAACGACTAGTTGCACCGACTAGTCGGTACAAAGTAACGACAACTTTTAAAAACTGGTACTTAGTAGTTACTAACGACCCATATAGGGGCACTGCCACTACAACCTAACCTAATCTAACCTACTAACGACTACCAGTTAGTAACTACTACAAAATAGTCGTTACTTACTATGTGCACACCACTATTTGCACAACACACAACATTTTTCGTCTATTCAACGATATTTCAATAATTTATGAGGAATGAGATGGCGATCCGTTCATTCTTCAACGTTAGATGCATAGCGCCCTCTTGACAAGTTAATAATAAATAACTTGACATAAATGAGACAAGTCGGTAAAGTAACGACCCATATAGGGGCACTGCCACTACAACCTAACCTAATCTAACCTACTAACGACTACCAGTTGGTAACTACTACAAAATAGTCGTTACTTACTATGTGCACACCACTATTTGCACAACACACAACATTTTTCGTCTATTCAACGATATTTCAATAATTTATGAGGAATGAGATGGGGATCCGTTCATTCTTGAACGTTAGATGCGTAGCGCCCTATTGACAAGTTAATAATTAATAACTTGACATAAATGAGACAAGTCGGTAAAGTAATAAGTCAAATCATGTCAAACGATTTCCGTAGAATTACATCTTCACAGATTGTAACTTCACATTAACTTGCTAAGCTCATAAAACCACGAAATGTGCAAATAATATGTGTAATCAAAGCTCCTTACCTTATATTTTCGAATGTCATTCAGCAATACACTGCATTTTCCGATTTTCATCGATCTTTCAACAATTTACAGGTTCGGGGTACGGAGATGTCTTCTTGAACGGAATACGTTACGCCCGTAACGCCCTCTTGACAATCGTAAATAATTTGACATTATAAGTTAATTTATTGTACAAAAATGGCGACTTTTGCCACATTACAAATTCGCATTAATTTGTTAAGCTGTTAAAAGACGGAAATACACAAATAATATATGTAGTGAAATCTACTTACCTTATATTTTCGATTTTCACTCACCAATACACCACATTTTCAAAATCAACGTTCAAATTCTCATCATTTTTTGTGATTTATAAGGACGCAAATGTAGCGTCCTCTTAATGCGTAGCAACTAAACACGTTGACGTCATATGTCATCAAGTTTTAAAATGAAGATTTTTATTCACTTGTTAAGCTCAAAAGAAAGAAAATACTCAAAGAATATTCATAGAGAAAGTTCATGACTGTTATCTTTCGATTTTCACGCTGCTACACAGTATATTTTCAGTTTTTCATGGATTAATTCAATGATTTTTGGCGATCTGTTTATTCCTGTACGGAACACGTGGCGACATCCAGCGGTAGACAAAGGAACAATTTAAAGAAAAAAAGGACAATTCAAAATTGAAAACATAAATTTAATTATTAATAATTAAAATAATTAAGTATCTTTCGATTTTCACGCTGCTAAACAGTATATTTTCCGTTTTTCATGGATTAATTCAATGATTTTTGGCGATCTGTTTATTCCTGTACGGAACACGTAGCGACATCCAGCGGTGGACAAAGGAACAATTTAAGGAAAAATTGAGAATTCAAAATTGAAAACATAAATTTAATTATTAATAATAAAAACAATTAAGTATTTCGAACAAAAAATAGATGAAACTTACAATAAATTAGTAAAACGTAACTTATAATATACTATGCCAATGCAAAAAACTATAATTATACATGTTAAACTATAGTAAATCATCAAAATTCAAATATATTTTTTTTATTAATTAATTAAGATTTAATGTTTACCTCTTGCATTAGGCTAATGGATATGGCACCTTATGTTTAATATTGCCCCTACAAATATAAATATTAGTAGTTTTAAGGTCTTACAGTCAAAATTCAAAACTGTAATGAAACAGAACTTACCCAGGCCCATAATTGCAAGTGTAGAGTTTCGCATAAGGATATTTAGGCTTTGTCTTATCGAAGAAATGAATATAATCACATCCTAGTTTACTGGAAGAGTGCCAAATCATCTAAAATTTATTTAAAAAAAACACATATAAAACTTCTAAACAAACTGGAAAAGACATATTTGGTTATTTAAATTTGCTCATAAACGACTCATAAATCTACTCTTACTTGAGTATAATGTCCTGTAGGTTTATTCACAGTTTTCTTATCCGGATACTTGAAGTATTTGTGTTCCTGGAACCAAGCGTCAGCTGCTGCAGTCCAATTTTGCTCTCGATCCTTTGAACTGCTCCAGTTTATGTACAAATTTTGTCCAACATGTGTAAACCGTTCTGAAACGATATCATAATTACTTATTAATGATAATGCTGTAATGATAACTGTAAAATAAATAACAAATAATAAAATATTGTTCTTTTGGCGTTTACGTACTGTCTGAAACCTTAACATGCTTCATTTTACAAGTTTTGGACACGACTCTTGCCAATTTTCCAAGATTGTCATCATAACTCATTTTTTTAATGTTCTTGCCTTTAGGCTGCTTCGCCACCTTGCCTTTTAACACTTCTTTTCGATATTTATTGTGTTCTTTTACAATTTGTTGCTTTCCATTGTTACTTATTCCCCATTCTTAAAGAAAAATCTTTTTACAATTTCAGTTACCTAATTGTTAAATTATTCACGTTACCTACCATAGATTTTTCCGCCAGACGGACAATTAGCACCATCAACAATAAGTACAACCCAATAAAAGAACAACATACAAAACAACACGAAAATAAGTTTCATCTTTGTTTAGATAACAAGTGTTCTCGGCCGTGAAAGTCGAGATTAAATTGATACAATTTGCGAGCGGATATTTATAGTATATAGGCAATTGTATGAAAATATAGGTTCGTTTGTTGCAAAGCAATAAAACCATAAACTACACATTTTTTTTTTATATATTCATTAGAAAATAACTGAATGTATATTGTTTTTGTAAGCGCAAGTGGTATCGATGCGCGTAAAAGATAAGCAACGTTCAAATGAGTAAACGAGTAAACCATGTGGATTAGTTTCTGAATTTCCCAGCGCAGATGAAAAAAATCCAGAATGATTTATTATCGCGGCATCTAGCCAACAATCAAAGACTAATAAAAATTATTAATTTCAGTAATAACTTGTCTTTTTCTACGAATTTGTGATTACTTAGTAGGTACCTACTTTAATGACAGATGCAGAAGTGCTAATTGAATCAATTAATTTAAACATTTACATTTCAAAGGAAATTGCACTTTAACAAGTTTATTGTCATAATTAAATTCCTAGATATTAATTTGTTTCTTTATGACTTGAATTTTCTCATTCGTTTCCAACTATATAGAATTATATGATTCATAGACTAGCGGATTATTTGATATTCGTTAAGTCAAATCAATATTGCATAATTGTTATCATATTGTTATGTTATTTTCTAAAACAATTAATAAAACGCAATTGTTATTGTCTGACTTCTCTAATATTAATTCTTAACTTATCTGTTTTTTAAGTAATAGTATATTATTCAATGAGCGCATATGCAGGCTATTTACACGCGAGGGCGAAGTTTAGGTAGCGAGACCGTAGTCGAGCGGAGTAATCGAGCGAGCATATAATAGCGCATATGCGCGAATTGAATGCTATACCTTTATCTGCGACGACAAAATTTAATTTGGTTTTTAAACTTAAAAATTCAACCATGGAATTCAATACATAATCCTAGATGACGTTTTAGATGCAGTCCGTGTGTCACATATCATTATTGAATGCAGTGAAGAACTGTGCTTGACGTAAAGTAAATCTCTAGAGGAATAATGACCGAATATTCAAGCTCCATTATTCGCGAGTGGTATTAATGTGGGTTCTATGTGCCTGCATACACACCTAATAATGGTTGTTTTACTTGGTCGTCGCAGATAAAAATATTTAACATGATGGCAAGTTTAAGCAACGTCTTCTCGTGGTAAGTCTTTTGGGACATGGCTTGCCACCATTTTCAGCCTCTCTTTTAATCATACGGAAGCGTTCCGAGTAAGCAAGCCCGCAATCAGCAGAGCAAGCACTCCACTGTGACCATTCTGACATCATGCAATCAATTACTTCACCATTTACGTTCGAATTAGGTGCAGCAACTGGAGGACTGCCTTTTACAGCATCCCTAACAACACCACAAACGCTATCGCATTCTTGTGCCGTCAAGAAGTTATTTTTATTCCCCCTGCATCCACCATAAACGAAGGGAACGCACATCATTTTGTTAGATTCAAAGTACCAACGGCTAAAGTGGCCTGTGCACGGTCCTGGCAGGCTTTCCTCCATACAAACCTCTATAAACAACAAAATAGCAATTTCGAATGAAAATCAATTCAAATTTCTACCTTTTGCTGTTTGCATATCAAAAGTACAATCAGCAGCATCAACACAAGGTCGTTGTTGGATCATTTCAACTCGGGAACTGCACTTTTCTTGCAAACCTGGCTCCACCAGCAGTAATCTTGTCCGCATTTTAATTCCTTTGCCACAGGAAGCACTGCAAGGACTCCAATCGCTCCACTGGGTCACTGGACACATCGGATCAACACGTTCTGTTTCCGTACAAGGTGGGCCCATACACTTTTCTCTTTGCTCTGAAATTTTATTAAAACAAATGATTTTACAAAAAAATATAACAAAAAGAATTGAATTGATTGGTAGAGGTACCTGTCTCAACTGTAGGACACTTTTTCCTGCCCATACGTTCAACGAACCGACGCGAACGTACCTTGAACCCAATCCCACAAGTTTCAGAACAGTCAGACCATTCAGTCCAGTCGGTAGTGGCACAGAGTGCATCATCAAAGTCTATTTTTTCTTCGGAAGAATCTTCTTGATTATGGTTTCTGTAGGTATAAACAAAACAAACAAAAAATAAGAATTGTTAGATTAGACTGTGAAGACTGTTTGGTTACCCTGAACATTCTGGCACCGCGGCCACACACATTTCTTTAGAAACCAGTTGTCTGTTGCATTGGAACATAGCGGCTTTCTGCGGCATTCTGTACTGCCTGGTCCGCATTCTGAGTCCCTTGCCGCAAGTGACCGAACAATCGCTCCACGCGGAATAATCAGAAACCGCACATTCAGCTGAAATTTATTAGAGTTTTGTTCATTTCTTAACTAGATAACGATTTTGCAATCCGCCCACCTCGAGATGTGTCTTCGGTATTTTCGCTAACATCCAATTGTGCGTTCAAGAAATTTTCATCACAAGATTTGGGAACCACTTTTTCTCGCTTGAAATAAAACTTTGCCATCGGCAGCATGCCATTGCTGTTCATATCGTAGAAAGGGGCCCTTGGATCTTCTGGATATTTGGTTGTAATGCGATACATCTTTTCCCTTGGGACTGTTTCCGCATTTGGTGACTAAAAAATAAAATATCACCTTGGGAAATGACAGTTAAAGCCAAAGGTTCGGTATGATGGCCACGCATCAATCAAACTCTTTCTCAAAGTTTTCTAAAGCTAATATTTTTAAAGTTACCGTACCATGTAAGTAATTCCACTGTCAGTTCCAGCGTCATAAGGATACAAATCCATCGTCAGATTCTCCATCCAAGTACAGTTCTTCAAACAAAGATTCAAACCATTAACACCGACAACCCAATCAGGCGATGGTCCTGCAACGACAAGCAATACAGTGCATTTATTTTACCATTGGAACATTGCATGCAGCGTACGCAATGTTCGCAAATGGTTAAAACAAACGAGTCAAACACATGGCGGTGGCGATGCACGATCAATGTAATTCATTTTTAAGATCATGTCGTTACTGTCAGTTGTCAGTTTTCTTCTTTGCCATATTTGAATTGATTGTTTACATGTTCACAAATTGTTAGGTCTTTAAAAATAATCATGAAAATAGCTCTCACACTGATGCACTGACTTGCCATCGTCGTGTGCTGTTATACGACCCACATCCCCACTCTCTCCCCGTCCGTCGGTATGTCTTTAGCAATAGAAATCCCCACTGTCATGAGTTAGATGCTATGTTCGACGGTACAATAAACGCACGGTATATCTTAAGTAGATCGATTAAATTTGTGGTAATTACCGAACATAGAAGCCAGCGAGACCAAATGATGTCTGCGATCAACTTTAAACGTCGTCGTGGTGTTTGTATTCACGTTGGGATACCATAAGCCTGCCGCTTTGATAATCGTACGTAAATATTTACTTTTCGCTCGTAGCTCAGACTCCATCAATCGTACCGACCCCCATTCAGCTAAACTGCGAAAACCTTCCGAAGAGTATTGCCCTTCGCCCCAAAACGTAAAATTTCGTTCGTGCGACGCACCGATTACATCCGAAAAATGAGTCAGCCATAAAGAGAACGGGAAATCTTTCGGGTGTGTTTGGTTTGACCAAATTCCTTCAAAAATCATCTGGAAATTTCGAAATGAGTGTCATTTTTGTTTTTTAAGTATTACGTTTTCAATTTCTTACACTGTACTTGGCTTCATCACAAGCACAACAATCATTCTCGTCGTATTTGATGTCGTGATCTGTGAATTCACAGATAGTTTTGCTCAACTTTCCATCTTCAGCATACCAATGAGTACTATCTTCATAAACCATTGCCCTATATATTCATAAAATACTATAATCATTAGATGTTGATCGACATTTTCGAAATATAATCCTAACCTGAAGGTTACACATCCCGAACCAGGAGGTGGTGCTGTCCACATAAAAAACGCTTCGGTCTTATCCAAATTGTTCGTTTCCGATAGGGTGTTGACGCAATCCTCATTGAATTTCGTTAACGAATCGGCAAACAATTGGAAACTTCCGACTTTATGTGGGGAAAGATTACCCGGTTCGTTGGCACTTTCAACGTTTATCGTGAAACGCTTGAAATGCTGGAGCTTATCGAAAGTTCTTGAACCCAATAAATACACTAAAACAAAAAAAAAACACAAAAAACAAATAACAAGCATTCTGTTGCATGACGACATGGCCATTTCATAACCTATTCTGTGTACTAGTGACCCAAATAAATGTACAAAAATGCACAACAAAGTTTAGTTACTTGTGTAAACTTGTCCTGGATTGTATTTCTCTGGATTTTCGTTGATTTTGATTTGGAATCCATTGTCGCCTGGAATTTTGTTCACGCGTGATTGATAAATGCTGGGAGTACGAGGGCAGCAATGAATTAGCGATGCTAAACCGATGAGAGCAATAATTCGTCGAAACATTTTTGGTTTGGTTCGTTCGTTTCAGATTTCAGCTAAGATTGAACTGCAATTGCTGTCTGAAATTAAATCGAACTGAATGCGAAGCCTGAAGTCTCAGAATTCGAACCAGTTTAAAAGTTTGTATGACTTTAAAAGCTGAACTAATGAACTTTATGTAAATTGTGTAAAGTAAAACGACTTAATCTTGGTTCTTATCAGAAAGGTTGAAATGTCATCATGCATCATACATTTTTCTAAGAAGTGTCCATGTCAGTGTTCGTTTTACCACCGCTTCACTTCAGTTAAGCCATTAAGCCATTAAGTGGAGTAGAAATGCATTTGAATTGCTGGTTGGTGCGGTGGTAAACCGAACACTGTTAATATAACGGAATGACATTTGAATAAAAGGCACCAACAAAATTTATATATAGGTGGAAAAGTCCAACCGGATAAGTTTCTTAGTTTGATTTCCATTTTGGTTTTTATTAATTTGCTATTGCTCTGTCGATAGTCGATTGTTGATCATGAATATCATAGTTTGCTTTGGATTTTAGCAAGCCAATAAGCAATCGCCTTTTATCGTTACCATGACAACATAACAAACAAGTAGTATTTTTTTCATTTTCGTATTGTTTTGTTGTTGATCATGGAACATGCGAGAATATCATAGTTGGCTTTGGATTTTAGCAAGCCAATAATCAATCGGCTT
>JARJEB010003060.1:0-13193 GCA_030264535.1 Liometoxenus newtonarum
GAAGATGATCGTCACTGATCGAAACCGGTCGCAACTGTTCCGTATTCATTAAATACCTATTACTGGAGTTTGTAAGCATTATTTTGGGGTTTCCCAATTCCTCGTTGTTGAAATTTAATTTCCTCCACTTAACTGGTCCGAATACTCAAATATATATTCGCAATTAATTAAAAATATTAGTTAAAAATAGCAAAAATTGATTTTTCAGTTCTACTTACTTTTTAAAGAGTGGCTCTCTTCTGTCAATGCGAATGCCAAGCAGGAAGTGCTTCAATTACTTAAAATATATTAATCAAATAATCAGACGAATAACTTAACGTTATGAAGGTCGAGCGATTAATAAGGTTATGTTCAGGTTATGTTTTTGATAAGTAAACTTATCGTAAGGCGTAATGTTTAGTATGATCACAATTCAAATTACCCGCGCAAAACTATTTTCCAAAGAGGGGAAATTTAAATCGTTGTGACTTAATTATTCAACCTTTACATATTTAAATTGATGAATGAGACGAAAACCAACAATCCGAATTCCAGTCAAATTTTATGATGTTAAATTTTTGGTAAGATCCAGTGAGGCCTTCAATAAAACTGGTAAATCTGTAAAACAGAACGCCAACAAAACGTCCAAATCTTTATAAAATCCAACTCTTCGAATTGCAATCGAATTTTACTATACCTTTACGGTAAATTGGATGTTTTCGTTCGGGAAAAAACAAATTGTTAAATTAAAATTTTAATTTTTTTTGGTTTTGGAAACGACGGAACTTCTTCCTCCCTCTAACCGTAGAACCGGGTATTAAAGTTTGGGTTAGGAAGCGCTGTAGTAGGACTCTACCAATAGGTAGATGCCTATTTCAATTGTCATCTCATTTTTCATGTAACAAGCTCAAGACTAGACAAGGTACCAACACAAATGAAGTCGTATTCTCGCGGTGTGTTGTTCTAAGAAAGCAAATGATAGGCCAAAAACCGTATTTTCATAAGTAAATGAAACAAATTATTGTTGAATTTTTAAATTTTTGTCGTTTTGAAGACGGCATTTGTTCCGCCCTCTAACCGCAAAACCTAATATTAAAGTTTGGGCTAGGAAGCGCTGTAGTAGGACTCTACTTGCAGGTAGATGCTTATTTCAATTGTTATTACTCATTTTTCATGTAACAAGCACAAGACAAAGCCACAACACAAGTGAAGTCGTATTATCGCGGCGTCCTGTTGTAAGAAAGCAAATGAAAGGTCGAAAACCGTTTTTTTCATAAGTAAATGAAACAAATTATTAAATTGAAATTTTAAATTTTTGTCGTTTTGCAGGTGGCATTTGTTCCGCCCTCTAACCGCAAAACCTGGTATTAAAGTTTGGGCTAGAAGCGTTGTAGTAGGACTCTACCTGTAGGTACATGCCTATATCAAAATTTCATTTTTCATGACAAGCACAAGCAACTCACAAACAAGTGAAGTCGTATTCTCGAGGTGTGCTGCGCTGTAAGAAAGCAGATGAAAGGGAATTTCAAATTTTTGTTGTTTTGCAGACAGCATTTGTTCCGCCCTCTAACCACAAAATCGGGTATTAAAGCGGGGAGGCAGGGCGCGCTGTAGTTGGCCTGTAGTAGGACTCTACCTGTAGATGTAGATGCCTATTTCAACAATTTCAAATGTCATTTTGAATGTCACAAGGTCACAACACAAGTGAAGTCGCATTCTCGCGGTGCGTTGTTGCTGTAAGAAAGCAAATAAAAGGTCAAAAACCGTTACATAAATGCAAAGAGTTAACACGTTACAGATAGAACGTTCTACAAGCTTCTTCTAATTATACGTAAGTATTTTTTTTTACTTCTTAACTTACGCTCAGGCGAAGATGTGTTGATTGCTCAAGTTTTTACAGAGCAACGATAGTAACCGGCGCGAAACACAAAACAACGTGCATTTGTTTCTTGTGTGGCGTACCCGACCCGACAAGCGTTTGGTTCTGCCGTTAAAAACGCATGCGTTGCAAAGCAAACCGTTTATCCGATCGGATCGTGCGACTTGCGTTTATCTTCATAAAGCTACGTACGTCGACGTTCCTGGTTTTTAGTATTGTCTCTGGTCTCGCGTCGTTATTTTATTGTCTGCTCTCAGTCGTTAACTTGCTGGACTGAATTTGCAAGTGACGCAGTGGTATTATTACAACAAATAATTATCGATGTGTTAAGTTAAATAAGTCCACAAAATGTCGGGTACAATATATCCAACGTTCATCGAACGTGAAAATTGCTTTATCAAAATATGGGGTCAAGTCGAAAAAAATTTGTCAATCTTCATCGAAAACACATTGCTGCAAATGAAGCCCCAATTCGATGCAGGCGCTGGGCTTATGGCAGTTGAGACCCTAACACCAGGGCTGTTGTGCTGTGCAAAATTTAAAGACGAATCCTACTATCGAGCACGGATCACCAACATTTCATTGAGGAATCAAGGATTGGTTGAAGTGATGTTCATCGATTATGGCAACCGGGATTTCATTCAAGTAACCAATTTAAGATCAATCTCGAATTTTCCAGCATCGGTTATTTCGATGGCTGCACAAGCCAAAGACTTCATTCTCGCTAAAGTGCAATGCGTTAATAGTACTTTTACCGACCCCACTTTCGAAATACTAAGCAACGAAATTCGTTATTTGGATTTCGATTATCGATACATCAGTCAAATTGGCCCCTATGCTTTATTGACCATATCAGCAAATGGACAGGACATTGCTGAAAGCTTTGCAGCAAGGAATTTAGCAATACCAATCGAGTTAGCCGTACAACAAATGATCTTAGAGAACATGGCCAAACAAGCACCAGTCTTGCAGCCATCATCGCAACCGATTCCGCCTATGATGCTACAAAAGTCATCACCACCACCAATGCAAGCACCACCAATGTTATCACCAATTGTCCAACCGAAACTGTTAACATTAAAATCGCTGCCGTTGCCTGTCGGAAGTGAACATACTGTTTACGTTTCGTATGTGACTGATGGTCCATGCTTGTTTTCGATTCAGTTGCAAAAGAAGGAGCCTGAATTACAAGAGCTTATGCTTGAATTGAACGCTTTGCAAGTGAGTCCCTTGGAGGAGACGCCATTGCCTGGTTGTGTTTGTCTGGCCCGAAGTTTAGAAGACAATTTTATCTGCCGAGCAGTTGTCACAAGCATGGTCGACGATAGTTTCAGAGTAAGACTTTTTATTATTATTTATTTAGAAAATGTTTATAATTCCATTTTCGTGCTTAGGTATTTTTCGTTGACTTTGGCAACACCGAAATATGTTCCTTCAACAACATATTCCAAATTCCATTTAAATATGTAATTCCGAAAGTTATGGCCACCCGTTTTGCACTTGCGGGTCTTCAAGGGACAATAGTTTCCCTCGATATGAAGGTAGCTTTCAAAGACTTTGTTACCAATAAACTGCTGCAAATGCGTGTGGCCAGTCCCTCTCCAACTACAGCACTTTCCCTTTGCGAACTGTGGGATGAGCATGGCACGAATGTACTTGATTTCGTCCGTGGCTTATCGTTACAAGGATATCCCGATCCAGTACCACTTCCACGCGGATTCAACCAAGAAGTTAAAGTCAGCTATGTCTTCAGCTGCGATAAATTCTACGTTCAGCTTCGTAATAAGGAAGATGATCTCAATCAAATGATGAATAATCTTCAACAATCTCCGATGCAACCTATCAGTGAGAGTAGTCTACGCGTAAAAGGCCCTTGCGTTGCTTTGTATGAAGCTGATGCAATGTATTATCGCGCTGAGATATTGGAAGTGCAACAAGGTAATGTACTTGTAAGATACGTTGATTACGGTAATGAGGAGACGATTCCTCTGGGAAATATAAAAGCTCCGATCTTGGAGTTCATTACCAACTTGCGTCCCCAAGCCATTGAGTGCTGCCTCAACGGATATCAAAACATGGAAAAAGATCAAGAACGGGATAATCTTCTCGAAGAAATAATGCTTGAGCAGTACTTTACTATGAAAGTTGGGGATGTGCAAGGGTCACGTATTCTCGTCGACTTGTTCGATAAACAACAGTACAATGTTGCGTCTTTGTTGTTGGACAAAATTGCAAAGAATCGATCCCAAATTAGTCCGGCTTTAGTGCAAGAATTCAATAAGATTGATCAGCGCCAATGTAAAACTACATCCAGCAATCAATACTCCCAACAGAGGTAATTTGAATATTTAAATTTTTGAGTTATTGCTAAGTAAATGTTTTTTTATTTATTAAATGTAGGGAAAACCGAGGGGAAAGCAAGACTGATTTATGGAGAGATAAAGACAACAAACCACCAAGACAGAGTGGTAGCGACTGGCGTAAACAAACAACAACATTCGAGAATTCACGGAATAACTCCCAACCACGTGAGAACTCATGCGAGAAAGATGGTAATAGTGAATTTAAACGTAAGCCAAGAGCTCGGGATAACTCCTGGGGAGAGAAGAGAGATGATATCTCGTTTGATTCGGAAACTACAAATCATTCCATGGAATTTCGTAGTAGAAAACCCCGTGGTGGCGATACATCTTGGGATGACTCTAATAATCGATCGCAACAGCGACCCGAACGCACCGAATTTAAACGTAAATCTCCTCGCGAAGAGAACTCCTGGAATGATAATAGCCGGAATATGCGTTCATCTGGCTTTGGCGACAATTCGCGTTCTTCGGGTTCGGGTTTTGGAGAAAATAATTCACGATCGTCGGGTTTTGGTGAAAATAATTCACGATCGTCGGGTTTTGGTTCGAATGTAAACGGCGATAATCCACGTCCTCGAAGAGATAATCGACAAGGCCGTGGTGGACAAGATTGGGGCGAGAAACAAGATCGCCGACCAGAACGCGGTGGACAAGATTGGGGCGAGAGACAAGATCGTTTCAATCGTAGAGATAATAAAAGCGAAGAAAGCAATGAAAAGAATTGGTCATCAGGGAAAAGCTTTAAAAACAAGTCTGATAATATATTCTCGTCTATCCAATCGAAAGACGAAAATGTTGCTTACGCAGAGCTAACAACTCCGTTTAAAAATACCCAACTCACTGGAACGGAACACGTTGTATCAATTTCGTGGTTCTACAATCCTAGCAACTTCTATTGTCAGATTGAGGAGAATAAGTCAAAGTTTGAAGCCATGATGCGTGATATCCAATACGCGTATAGAAATCGAACATCATTGGATACAGTTGCAGTTGGCAATTCGGTAATTGCTTTATTTCCGGAAGATAAAGCTTACTATCGTGCCATCATCATGGAGAACTTGTCCGGTAACTATAAAGTACTGTACGTTGATTTCGGCAATGCATCTTTATCGAGTAAGATTTACAAAGTCGAAGAGCGATTTATGGAGTTGCCTGTTCATGCTGTTCAATGTTCTTTGCTAAATGTCAATTCCGTTGGGGAAAAGTGGCCGAAAGCAGATACATTTAGCCGCTTTTTCGACAAAGAAAAACTCGACTGCAAATTTGAAAATGCCATTGATTCCAAGTAAGTAATACTAAGACAGCTTCTTCACACTTATATTTCAAACAGATATCGGCTCACGTATTTTATGTCTTTTAGCAGTTATATTGTTGAATTGACTTCTGAGGGTCAGTCGATTAAAGAGGAACTTCAAAAAGCCGGTCTTATCGTTATCCAAAACATCTACGAGCATTTCGATCCGAATTATCTTATCATGCAACAAATCTATTGCAAAGTGGATTGCGTCAAGAGTCTTAGTGATTTTACCCTGGAAATTTTGCCAGGTTTATTGGTAACTTGTGCTATATATCGCAATGAAACTGGTGCACAGCCGAATTTGGATTTGTTGAAATCTCTCGGAAATCAAATGGTTGTTGCCTACGTTGATGATGTTCAAGAATCGAAGTAAGAAACATTTTTATTGCTTGTTTTTGTTTCCCTTATTGTGATTTTTATGTTAATGCTCGGGATCTTCCTGTGTTTTTCTTTTTCAAAGGTTATTTGTGACTTTATATGACATGAAAGGATTATATATTCCCATGATTGAATTACAAGAAGAAATATTCGAAGCAGTCAATCCGATCTGCCCAGCAGTTATAATCGGCCCGTATTTAAATGGATATGTGTCACATGCCGCTGGAACTAGCGTCTTCGTCCAGGCTGATTATACCGCCAAGAATGTGGAGGGAATGCTAGAACACCTATTTGAATGGTACGATACTTCAGAAGCCATCGATTTTGAAGTGAAGGAAGTCGTTTATGCGGTGAAATCGAGCGATGGCAACTGGTACCGGGGATTGGTGACACAAATCGAAGACAATGCAGTCACAGTTTCCTACATCGATTACGGAAATAGCGAAACAGTTGAGAAATGTGCACTTAGGTAAGTTTTTATTTATTTATTTGTAATTTATTTGTGGTTAATTCATGTCTTTTTCAGAATTTTACACGAGGAATTTTTCACTTCGCACTTGGCATCGGAAATTTCACTTGAAAATGCTGAAACTTACTTAGATCAAGAAATCAACTTGCAGTTGGTCTTTGAAAATGACGTTTGGGTTGGACAAATCGTCAACACGGCAACACCTCAAGCCCAAGTACAGCAAGCTGAAGCTCAAATTCAACCGGAAACAGTGATATCAACACAAAGTCAACCGGAAGTAGAAATTTCAACCTCAATTCCACCGGAAGCAGTTGTTTCAAATCATGCTGAACGCGAAGAAGTCTTGGAAGAATCGCTTCAAACACAAACAATTGGATTTTCCGTACAATTAAGTCATTTAGACAATCCCGGCCAATTTTACTTACAGCAATCGTCTGCCTTAGATGCCATAGATCAACTACAAACTGATTTGCAATCACAAATCGAATCGCTTACCGACATAGAGACTGTAACAACCGGAATTATTTGTGCGGCTCCGTATAGTGCTGATGACATTTGGTACAGGGCCCAAGTTTTGGACGCTGATTCCGACATAACCACAGTTCGTTTCATCGATTACGGCAATACTGATGTCTTAAGCAACGACACGAAAATCAAAACCCTGCCCACGGAGCTGTTATCTTTCGAAGAACACGCCAAACGTTGCAGTTTGTTCTTATCACCAGCTAATGGCGAATGGTCATCGGAAGCATGTCAGAAGTTTGAAGAACTTACAGCTGAAGCAGAACTGACAGCCGAGATTCTTCATCAAGATGAAAAGACAACGTTCGTCAAGCTTTATACCAGCGAGATGTGCATTAACGACTTATTCTTGGAGGAAAAGTTTGCAGTTGAATTGGAACTTGAAACAAGTCCCAGTTTCACTGGATTTGTCAGTCACTTGAATTCCCCGTCTGAGTTCTGGATTCAGTTTGAACACGCTTGCAACGATTTGGAATTGATTGCAGAGCAACTTACAAGCGCTGAGAAATTCAAACAGTTGGATGATCACGCCCCGGGGTCTTTATGTGCAGCAATTTTCCCAGAAGATGAGAGCTGGTATCGAGCACGAATTCTTTCCAATACGGTCGCCGGTATTGAGGTGCTATTCATTGATTATGGTAATTCGTGTACGTGTACTTCTCTTCGTGAATTGCCGGAAGAATTAGTTATGGTACCTCCGTTAGCTCACAAGTGTAGTCTCTTGAAACCCGAAGGGCTATTGGAATGGCCGGTGAGCGCTACCGACAAGTTTAAGGAAATATCCGCCGATGGCGTTACGGTCTTCACTGTTATTAAACATGGTCAGGGGGAAACTAATCAAGTTCAACTACTTCTCAACCAAGATATTTCACAAATACTGAAACCACAGTTATTCGACGCTACTATTACCTATTGTACGAACCTAGGAAACTTTTTCATTCGCATGATTGAGTCTACCCAAACATTTGTTAAGGTACAGCAAGACATTGCTAATTTGACGGATAAGCCTGGTGAAGATGAAATTCTCATTGCTGCTTTACATGAAAATACGTGGTATCGCGCTAAAAAGTTAGGCGTTATTGTTGATCAGTTTGTTGTTGAGTTGATAGATTTAGGAATTGAGGTTGATGTTAGGGAGGTACGACAATTACCGAAAGCAATTGCAGAGATTGAGGCTTTAGCTCTTCCGGTGAAAATGAATCCAGCTTCAGGTTTTGCATGGGGGGAAGATAGCGAAGAGCATTTTAAAAAGATGTTGCAACCTGAGAACACTGTTTTCCAAGTAGAAATAGTTACGGGCCGAATTGTTAGATTATATTTGAACGGTCACGATATACGAATGCATATTCCTTCTGTTAAGTGCACGCCGGCAAGTTCAGTGCACAGTACTCCGAAAAAGGAAGTTTCCCGCACTTCTCAGAGAACCGAAGACATTGAGACATCGCCCATTTTGCAAAGCACCGAACGAGAGCAAACCGCTAGCGGTGAGGTTGAAGTTGAAAAGAACGATGAGGAACTAGAAATGGTGTCTCAAACATCGGCCATTTTGCAAAGCAGCGAACAGGCTCTTGAGGAACTACAGGCGGTGTCTGAATTTGATAAAAGCGACGTTACAATGAAAACTATTGAGATTACTGGTGTGTACGTAATGGATATGATAACGGAAATGGCAAATTTAGCTGCAGACACGGTATTACTTGAACGAGAGCAAAGCGATAGCGATGTGGTTGAAGTTGAAAAGAACGTTATCGAGCTTGACGAGACCGAAAGCATTGAGAGCTGCAATAAGCAAATCGCCGTGGAACAGGAAACAAAAACCGAACCGGATTCTACCTATTTGTATCATGCCGGTTTGGATTTGGAAGCCACCACATCTCCAACTACAACGGAAGTATCTGAATTCAAAGAGGAAGGTGCGACAAACAAAAACATCGAGGAAGTAAAAACACTGAAAGACAAAGATGATGAAATACTTAAAGACGCAGAAATGATTACTACCGTTTCAAATGAGCTTGTCGCTCGAGTCGCTGAACAATGCAAAGAATTAAATTTAGCAACAACAGCCACGGAGGAAAGCGGGAAGAAACTTGTTAATGGCGATAACGAAAAAAAAGAAGAGTTGCATGACATCAGTAATGCCAACAAGGAAGAACAAGCCGATAAAGTTAAAATGGCCGTTGACATTGAAGCTGATTCGTAATATTAGTGATTAAATATATTTTTGATACAATTTTATATGTAACTTAGAGATGTTAATACCGTTGATTCTTGGTAAGTTTACGATTTTGTTATTATGGAGTAGTTCTTGGTTTTTATATCAGATTATTCTTAATCGATCATATACATAAGTATCTTTCTTTTATTCATACGTTTCAATCGAAAAGTTCATGTCGTTTCTTATAATTAAATATTTCAATGATTAATAACAATAAAAATTAGCCATTTCACTGATTGTAAATGTGCGGTGGATGAATTCAGGCGGGGCCTGATGGTTCGGTATACCGGAAATTTGCTGTGTAGTACCCCCAAATTTAAATAAATGTAATTTCCCGCCGAAAGTGCTCAACTTTTTGCGAAGGTCGCAGAATTTTTGCGAACGTTGAAGTTGTCACCAACTTGTAGCGATTTTTCGCATATTTCTTTGTTGTAAAGTGGTGTCCGAATAATTTGTTGTTAAGTTTCAATTTCTTCTCGAATTTCAAAATTTTATCGCACATGGAAATTGGCACTTCTACGGCAAAATATATTTGCGATATACCGCAAATTAATCGCATGTTCATGACATTATGCCCGCCATTTTCGCTCCAGTTTTCTCTTTCTTTCTCGTGCAACTTTCCTATACGTGGTACCATTCATTACGATACTTCTTTAATACATGAAACGCATGTTTCTTTTGGTGACTAATATGGCGTCGACAAAATCCCAACATTTGACGTTAGTAGGCACTTAATTACATGTTAAACTCTTTGGCTGCAATGCGTTGGATTCAAATTGGATTACGCGATAATCTGAGGTTTAAAGAGCAATTGGAACAATGGGCACATTCATCGAACTATAGCGCTTGCAGCGCTACAATTAAAAAGTCGCTGAACGTTCCGTGCAACGTCACTTTTTAAAGCGTTTTGCTGCAGTAATGGCTGCATCGCTTTATTAAAGCGCTTTACGGTATTTATATCAAAAGTATAAAGCTGCTTGATTACTAATTTTATACGTGCCACCTAACTTAAGAGCAGCAAAGCGCAAAAATGTGGCGCTTTATTGCTTTTTTCCCTGAATGCGGCCAATGTAAGCGGTGTTTGTAAGCTGTTAAAGTAAAAGCGTATAATTTCCTAAATGGAACGCACCCTCAGAAAACCCTAAAACATTTACGCGGGAAATTTGATTCGCACACAGTTCTGTGGGCAAACAAATATTTGAATATTTCAAAATAAAATTTCATTGTTTTCAGTAAACTAGGAAAGGAAATCTTATTTCTTGGAATCATTGAAATGTTCAAATAGTTGCATATATTGTAAAGAAAATTTATTTCTTATCTAACAAAATATTTAGCGACAGATCAACATTAACCATCAATTGTTTTATTGCAATAGTAAATAGGCAGTTACAAAATTGAATATATTTGCCTTTTATTATTATATTTATGGAATTAATCGTATTTTTCTGTTGTAGACATTTAGATATCACACATTTTAATCACAGGAAATGGAATTACATTCATATTGGTCAATATATCGCGTGACAAATGTAGAAATGTAAACATCAATTAAAATTGAAGTACTTGGTCCAAGTGTTACTTTAGGGGTTAGATTTATCGGCCCGACAAAATAGGATAACTAACGACAAAAAAGGTTATCGCACGACAAAAGTGTATATTCAACGACAAGGAAAAAAAAGCCAACTACGTTAAAACCAAACACAATGCGTTCTGGCACTACCCTTCCTGCTAACCCCAATAGGGTCTGAACCTACTTACCTAAGACCGAAACAAACTTGTAGTGCAAAAACCTATTCTGGCGTGCCAATAATCATATTCCCCTTGCTTTAGCCACCAGTCGGCGTCATTTTAAACTAATAGCGTTTTCGACTTACTGCACCAGAACATTTGCACTGGCACTGAACTTGAACTCACCCGTTTTTCCCTCGAATGCGCCTGCGCACTAGTGCAGTAAGTCGCAAACGCTATAATACAATTATAAACTGATTTGAGATATGTTTAGAAGTTACAAAAATCAATGAGTAAGTGTTTAAACATTTAAAGTGTTAAACTTGTCTTTGGTTCTAATTGAAAGTTTGTTTTACTCTTGCGGGTGAACTTGGATTTGATGAGCTAAATTCAGTTTGTTGTTCTCCTTGTTCCTCTAGAAATTTATTGATATCAATTTTGGTAAGCAACTGCAACAGTACAAATATATCTCCATGAATGTTAACGTGGAAACGTTTTGGAATACTTACTTTTGAAGGCTGTAAAAATCTCGACGGAATCCTCGATAAATTCTGCCCGGTTGTTGAAGGACCAAAACCCAATCCTAAAAGTACCGCTTCTGGATCCGCTTTACGCAATTCAAGCACTGATTCCACACTTGAGCAATGACTACAATCATCCGATTGAATTGATATGTCGCGACCAAGCAGTCGTAGACTAGGTTTGGGTGTTGATTTATGCATAGAATTAATTATTGTTGTGTTTTCTCGTTCTCCTGATAGTTGTTTAGGCGATGGCAACGCGTCTAGCCACTCTTGAACAGTTACTGGGGATTTTCTCATGCCTGATTTACCTTTTTGCAGGAATGTAAAATGTGCAAAAACAAATTATGGTTACGTATATACAACCGAAGCAAAGATTAAACTATAAACACTGTGAACTGTTGCTATAAAAAGCTAGCCTAGCTACATCTAAATTGCCGTGAAAACACAAACAAACAATGTAGCCAGCCGTTGACGTAATGAGAATAATGGATTATTATTTCAATGCCACCACTGTGCTAATTTTAATCAAACAATCAACAACAGGTAACTTAATTGACATGTGTATGGTTTTCGTTTATGTAGGTTAGACAGTTCTTGGTGCGGCAGTGGGGGTGCGGTGTGCAGGAAAGCAACAGTTTGAAAAGAAAACTCGCCTCATCTCTATATCTCTATCCAGATTAATAGCGTTTTCCATTTATTACACTGGTGTACACTAGTGTACTTTTCTTGCATTGACTTAATTCATTTATAAATCAGTGTAGGCAATGTACTAGCCCTGACCCGATCGTCGTTTTTCATTTAGCACTGGGTCTACACTCAGTGCAGATTCAGTGCAACTTTTTCACACCGTCTCGAGAAGGTCGTGGAGCAAATCAGTGCATTTATGTAACAATATATCATTTACTCATTAATTTTTAGTAAAACCTTTTATGTGGAACTTCTAAGGTGTATATTTAATCGTCGGCTACTAACTGACAGCTGATCTGCACCGACTGCTGCACTAGACCTCCATTAACCAGCCACTTGACCGCCACAAGCCCGCTGCCGGTGTAACACTAGTGTAATAAATTGAAAACGCTATAAATGTAACTCCTGCTTGCAAGAAATATTTGAGTTTATAAGTATTGACGGCTTAAAATTTGGTTCTGTAGAGTGTAGACCATTAGATGCACACTTTGTGTGCGACAATTCTTAGGTAATGCGTTTGCTTCCAAAGTGCGGATTTTTAAAATTCCCGCACAATTTTTTTGGGATAGTTTCCTCATCAATGGTTTCCACTCCTTTATTAAGGGTGCGTTTCGTTTGTAGCTCTGAACTCTGATCACGCTCAATTTACTCGAGAGCGTTTGTTTTGAAGTTCTTATCTTGCTCTATTGCGTTTGGATCAACTTCGAGCGATCATTTCGAGTTGCTCGAAGAGTGCTCACACCACAGAGTGATCGTGCCGGTCGAGCGGATATTGTGCACCTACGCAATGCGGTTTTCAAATCACTCAAAGCAAGGTCAACAATCTTGTTTTAATTTCGGTTTGTATTTATACGTCCTTAACTTCAGATGAAACGCACAGAATATGAAACATAAGCGCCATAAACACCGTTTGTTTGCAACAAAACTAACAAAGTTTCCCTTGTACTTGGTCCAAGTCCATAGTGACATATGGCATAATGTGGCGTTGCCATTCCTCTCAACTGGCAACTCAGCCAGGACGAGATAGAGATCTAGCAATAGTGTGCAAAACAGTTTCAGTCCAGAAGGCGCATGTACATCCCAAAGACGTTTCATTTTATTGTCGTCCATCTCTTTAGGTCTATCTCGTGTTCGAATTTCACGTTTTGTTTG
>JARJEB010003065.1:0-10633 GCA_030264535.1 Liometoxenus newtonarum
ATTAAAATAAGTCCTAAACTATGAAAGATAGGTATAGGAAATGTTACATGTGAAATGTGGAGAATTTAATTATCTATCAGGTCCCGTAATAAAATTATAGGGGCGCCATTTAACAAAATGGCGTTTCTCGCATTTTTAATTTATCTTATTCCAAGTGTTGCAGCCTCTAAACTATAAACTCAAATTGAAATTGGAAAAAAGCAGGTTGTAGCTCCGTCCTTCCTCTATGAACACTAAAAAATTCATTTCATTCGGATCAGCCATGACAATGATATAATTTTTTTAGCGGGACATGTTTTTGCACTTTTATTTATTAAACCGGAAATAACAAGTAAACTATCCACAAGAAATGCCACATATGTGGGTTTCTTTGAAAGGTCTTTGAGAGCTCTTCCAAATAATGTAACAATATATGGGGTGTTCCATTTGAAATAACAAAGTTGGTGTCGATTTCCGGTATAACCGGAAGTGCAATCAATCTGAAAATAATTTACGTTAAGAGTTCCGGTCCATTAAGGCCTATTCTAATTTTTTCAGAATTTTACCACAATGGGAAGTCCGAAAACTTTTAATGGACTTCTTAAATAAATCACCCTGTATAATTCGAATGGATCGAAACTATTGTTAATTTTACATAATTATAAAATAACAAATTGACGAAATAAAAAACATATTAACAGTAATGTAGTAAACTTCCAATGACGAATTAACTTTAACTCAACTTTAAATCGTTGTTCATATACAATTCACAAAGAGTCACGGTGGAACACGATGTTAATTATTTTTACGTCACAAGCAGTAATTGACGCATCAAACGAATTGCATTATCAAATAATGCAAATTAACATTATGCACAAGTGTGTTTAATATTTTAGCAATACATATGAATACAAAGGATATGTATGTAATGCTAGTGTTTGGACTGTATAATTAAAAATTAATTTTCATAAATATCCAGAGAGCAAATGTTAAATTACTTTGGCGTGTCTCATTTATATTACTTTTTATTGTGTATAATTATTTCCTACAGATTTGATATTATAATCGCAATTATGTTCATTTCCTATTTTTATACAAATAAATTCATGATTTTAATATTTTCCTAAAGCATCTACTAGACTAAATTGAAATTTATTGATAAGTTACGGTTACCGCCACTGTAAGCATAGATAAATTGGGTAAAATCCCTCTTATTTGGGTTAATTTATATTGAAATTATTTTAAATTGAATTTCTGGATTTATTTCATTTTTCTTGTAGGCAAGTCCGAATGTAGTAAAACTATTCAAATCTGGCGTCGTTGTAAGCCACTGCCTATACATATATGTAGTTTGCCAATTAGGTCTTGATCCGGACCTGTGTACATCGTGCAACAAATAAAATTTAAGTCAACGAAAAACAGTGCAATAAAGGCTCGGCAAAATATTACTGGTATTCGGCAATAACTTGCGCAAACACATAAAAAAAAACTTCAAATATCAACCGAGAGAACAAGGAATGGCAATGACAATACGAAAAGCGAGAAAGGCAACACCTAAATCTAACCGTTAAATAACGAGCGATACGTCGTTCCGACACGTGAACTAATTCCGATTATTTAATACATATACGTGCGTCGGTTATATTTGCCATTGTTCCCGGTCTACGTTAAGTCTACTTCAAGCTAATACTAACATTTATACTTTTGCGAGAGATAGTCCACGAATAACTAGCCTTAACCTAATGGCAATGGCGCAGTAGTATGTATAGGTAGTAGTTATGTGCTAGCTTGGATATACAAATTTGGTAATTAATAAACTGAAGCGAGCGACTTCCCATCGTGCAACGGAACGTTTTTGTGACTGATTATTACGAGCACGCACTGAACGAACGTCGAGCCGAGCCGATCCAAGCCGAATCGCCAGAATTCCAAGTTCGCGAATTCGATCGGTTGCGCTATTTATACCAGACGATTCGTTAAATTCATTAAATTCGTTAAATTTAGGGGAAAATACAAGCTTTATAAACATGCCATATTAACCACCCTGGGAATTGTAACATGGTTGGAAACCAGGAAAGGTCGTTTTGGGCAAGCTATAATTAGACGCGATCTCTTTCGATAAGCATTCACTCCAAGGACGAAAATACAAGAAGAAAGGATCAAATTTCGTGATTTGTTAAAAATCCGTAAATTGCCTCAATATTACATTGAGACATTAGAGAAGGATATAAATTTTCCCATTATAAAGAGGCAAAAAAAAAATTCAATTTATTAACAAAGTTAATTTACCCGCTACGAAGGATTCAAATAAGATTGAGTATATGCGCGATTGTGATTTTGGATTATCAAACATCCTGTGTGTTAAGTTAATATTCAACAAATGACTAAAATGTAAAAAGTCATTTTTCTACGTCGAATGAAAATTACAAACAACACGCACGCATTTTTCAATTTTCCACTGGACGGGCTGTGCGTTGTTTCACTTAGTACTGAAATGACAAATTAAATTAATTTTTAAAATTACTATTCGTCCTCTACAAACGTGTTATGTTTATCAACAGTTATTTATCAAGAAGTTGGTATTATTTCATTTCATATACTTATATATAGAAACACCGAAAACGAAATGCTTTGTGAAAAAAAGTTTTAAAGACTTTTCTTTTCCATTCTTACTTTCACGATTTCCTTTCTAAGTATGAAATTTAAACATTTGTTCATTTCTATTTTTATTTTTATTTTAATCTTTCGGTATAGCTTAACCTTTTACCTTGGTTTTGAAAACCCGCGCAAGTCACCAAAAGTGTGTCACGAAATCCACGAATCGCGAACGCTAGCAATTTGAGTAGAGGTGAAGTAATTTTGGTAAAATGCTTATGTCTTATGATGATATAGACGTTTTCCATTAAGTAATTTGAATTTCCTCCCCTTCGTCGTTCTTCTTCATATAGGTACGCTGCTGCGTTCGTCGTCTCCCGGTGCGCGGTTTCGTTCTCTTTGCTCTGGTTTGGTTTGGTTCCGTTTCGTTCAGTTCAGTGCAGTTCGCTAACAGGGAGAACACGAACTTGACTACCTGATGAATTACATTCATTATTCAAACCGACTCTCGAGCTCTATATGAATTAAATTTTGTTCATCTTTACCGAAAAGGTTTTCGTATTATTTCAATTTTCGGGAGGAAACATTTCCCTTTCAATTTGCTGCGTTTCAACAAAATACTTATAATTTAATTGACATTTCAATTTTTATGCGTTGTAGGTAATAACGAAAATTAGCAGCACATTCGTTAAATTAGTAAATTGAATGTTTTATGATAACAAACGATTATTTTGTGTTTACCTGAAGTTTGGTCACATAAACTTTGGTAAAAAGATATAAATTTAAAGACATCATAAGCGACTAAGGTTTGAGGGTCGTTAACGAGTTACCGACCAAAACGATGAAGCTTGGAAATGAATTCGTCAAGCGCGAGGACGACAAGTACAGGACTCGAGGAGCGACACAAAGAGGAGGGAGGACCTGGCGTCTCGATCGAACGCGAAATAAACGGAGAAACGACGAAACGAGGAAATAAAGCGCGCTCGTATAATGTGAACTTGTCTCATATCGTCTCGTATACGTTTCGCCCGAAATTACGTCCAAATTACTTATTAACTTTAACGCTCCATCCATGATTTCATTACTATCGCTTGTTTCGCACTAAAGGCGTCCTTAATTAAAACGATAAAAAGCATCGATTGCACCGACATATTCGAGCTTGCAAAACATTAAACCAACAACTAACGACATCATAAACGAATTCAATTGCATCGTCGCACGAATTTTACACATTACCACATTATCAAATATATAGTTTCTTCCTCTACAGTGATACCGTACCAAAAAACCATGTAGTTATTGGTCCTGATTATTATTATGTAATGTAAAATATAAGCTGGATTTTGCTCGCTCCGCAACAACACTTTTGAAAGCAGAAATAGGACAGAAGACTAAAGTTGAAGATAAGAACAAACAGAATCATGAAGAAAATAGATTCCTGCGAATTTGATTTGAAATTATTTTCGGGCACTATTGGGCACGACGGCTTACACATTCCCTTCCCGGCAAGATGCATACAAATGTGATTCAAGGATAACGCATTCGTACCTATCGAATGCAAAAGACTGAGACAAACTGCAAAACTTGTAAATGTTGCGTTGCGAAAAACGAAGAGAGTGGCTTGATTAATTGCCAGAGTCATTTATCAATTCGCCGACTAACCTCCGACATGAAAAACGAAACGAAATGAAATGCGCATAGATTTGCAATGCAATCAACTCCAAAAGCAATGAACTCACTACTTACTATCATTAGATAATGAATAATAAGATGGAATTTGTTTAAATGCATCAACACGAATAAAATATGAAAAATTAAATTTGCATCGAATGGTTGGTTTATAAAATTGACAATTACATTGTGTGATGTTGTCTCTATGGATGTTCTGCAAGATTCTTTGGTCCTTCGAACCGGATACAATTTACTATTTGTTAATAGCGCCAATTGATTGAACTAATACATTATATATTTTAAATATAGATGACTTTTCAGCTGGTAATACACCTATTTCGTTAAAATTCCAAAAAGTTCAATATAATTAATACGATTCCTAATTCAACCAATAAACGAATAATGCCTTTATCCCTTATAGACTTTAATAATTTAATTTGAACATTCGCTGTCTCCAATTAGCATGAAAATAATTACATGCATATACAGAACAAAGAGAAATGGGCCAGTCCGTCGGAAAATAGCAATAATACACTAAGGATCGTTAGGATTTTAAGTCGTCGAGCCCAAAAGGATTCCATGGCCATGAAGCCGCAGCATTACTTGTGCGATTTGGTCGACGATTTAAAGTCTTTTGTATTCGGCGTCGATTAGGTCGTTATCTTATTGTCGGGATTTGTTTAAATAGACAAAAGGGGAGAGTCGATGAGTACCTATATGTAGTTAGATACGGAAAGAGAGCAAGGCAATGGTTGAAGCTTCCACCTTCGATTCCAGTGCGAAATGCGTTGATCCTAATATTGCTATAGCTCTAGCGTCTAACACTAGCCCTAATCTAGATGTAAAGCATTGACATAACGAATGAACGCGTTTCGTGCATATACGAAGGACATTTACGTACGTGGATGTGTAGTCAGCGACGATTTCCCCATGACTGTCGTCGTCTGAATATCGGCACACCTAATCCTACAGAGTTGGATATCTAAATATACGAGTGTGAGGGATTATGTTAGGGGCCTGTATCGGGTCCGATAAGAAGTGTCTCACCGACTTCGACTCTCTCATCCTGGTGTCACTCGTCCTCATCGTAGTTACACAATTATCTAATACTTAGTAACAAAAAAGGGTACGGCAGCGAATTATGGAACATTGTTGAAACATTTCGCCAATGAGTATTAATAACAATAAATTATTAAAGCAAGTTTTAAGGAAAACACCTTATTTATTGAGTTACTATAGAAAAATTGCAAATACGACCCTGTGTTTTGTCTAAAGTTACAATAACGTCTACTACGATGCGTCCGAATCTAATTTAGTACTAATGCGTTTCGAATTACAAACGGAATTAGCGAGCGACGACAGCAATTGTCAACTATTATCGTGCATTATTGACTAATGCTTCTTCTTCTTTACTAGTTCCTGCGTTGAATGTAGAAAATTGCAGTAAAATGGTATCAAATAGTAATTGCGTATGAAAGCAAAGAAAACTGTAGCTCAGTTTATATCAAAATTCGCAAGAGATTATTTTTTATTTTTTTTATTTTCATAGATACATTTTCTTTTATGTTTTACTTTCATAATCTTTGTTTTCTTGTAGTCAAATTAACTATAGGTAATAAATCTAAAAAAGAAAAACAATTTCTACATAAGTCCTCGTCTGTTGCACACTTCACGTCCAATTGTACAAATTAATCAAAGAATACAAGGAAAATTAAAAGACTTCATTAAGCCTTACACCGGAATGCAAAATGATTGAGTTTGTTTACGATTTTGGAGATTAATTATTAACATTATAATTAAATCAACAAATTTTGTTCGGCTAGTTATGTCAATTTAGGTTTAAGATGATCTGATTCAGGGTCTCTCAAAATTTTGCCGCCAGACACCCATTTTTGAAAATTATCATTTTTCGCGACCAATTACATAAAATGCATAGTTTGGGTGCATTTGGTCTGCGTTCTTGCCACGACGTACTTCAAATCTATATTCATTCAATTTTTAAGAATATTTACGATCTACCCAAAATCGGCATGACTTTGAGCACGACTGACCTAATTCTACAGGTACACTATATAAAATTTCATTTCACAAGAAACGCGTTTTTATTTATGATTGACTGAAGGTAATTTACGTTTTTTTGTTTCTTTTGAGTATATCTATTGTTGTGGTTTTGGTTTTATTATTTTATTACTTATAGTTGTACTTTTTCAATCAGCTTATCGCAGAAATCGCTAGCATGATTGGAAAAACAATAATGTCTAAGACATATATAGGTAAGTACCGATTTTGTTTATATCTATGAATTATGCAATCATTATGCTATGCTGCCTAATTTGGCTAGAAAGTCCCACCAATAATTTGTCGAGGGTGCTTTATTTTGCGTTCAGTAATATTAACAACTCAAGTTTCATTTGCGAGTTTCAATTCAGAGAAGTTTTCAGTTTCCTTGTTAATGCTGAAGTCTTCGTTGAAATTAATTTCAAAGTCAATTTTCGACGTAGTACATTTCGTACAAGCACTAATATAACACCGAAAGGAGGAGCGAGCTCAAGGAATGCAATTACAAATCGAATTTCAAGGGTTCAACCTACAGAGAAATGTTCATTTTGATAATGGTGTAATTACCACATTGTAACAATTACATTTTAATTCCGTCATGGTAACAAACAAACAAATAATAAATAAAAAGTAGGAAAGGATAAAAAATGAGACGTGTTGTTATAGTTACAACGAAAAATCATCAATTACATTTTTTACGTTTCGTGTATGTATAAGTAGTATACATTCTTGTACATTTTCGCAAATGCTCGTTTACGGCATCCGCGGCAAGGCTATTTCCGCATTTTTCGCCCGACGGGCAACGCGCGTCGTCGTTCGATGTTTCTTTCGCACCGCACCGTCCGAGATTTTCGACGACGCTAATGCGTTTTCGTCGCCTCCTTTATTTTGCAGCTATTAGCGTCGAATCGTGGCGTTTTTCTCCTTACCAAGAATACAAAAAAATTCGGAAACGAAAGAAAGAAAATATATATACACAATCATAATTTCGACGCCAAAACCGAAACGAATTGCGCTAAAAAACCAGGCGCTGTTAAAAACAATTACTAATAGCTGTGTTGCATCCAAAAATAATTCTTCTTTAAAATGCTTCATCTTCATGCAATCTAAAATCTAAATCTAATACAATAAGGCACTGCCAGGGCCAGCACGTATTGAACACAAAACTCATTATTCTTAATCATTTATCATCACACGGTCGCGAAAAAAGGGTCTTTAAACAATTTCATGCGTCGATGAGGCGTTAAGCGAATGAAGAATGCGAACATGCGACGACTCAAGTGAATGACATAATGACGTAATGACGAACAAGATCATCGGGAACGGGAAGACGTGATTTATTAGAATATCTATCACACGAGAACGGTAAATCGGAGGGGCAAAAAGAAGTTAAACATGTTTTTTTTTCATAAGCAAGATGATTTTGATTAAACTGGGATCATCAATTATATTTTTACGTTACGTTTTGTTATAACGCATGAATATTCAAATTTTCAGCATGTTTGTTCATTATTTTAATGTAATCTAAGGCATTTTGTGTACAAAAGGTAAAATACTAAAGTATAGTTGCAAGATTAGTTCTGAGACACATTTTCAAATAGGCGAACGAGCAAGAAAATGATTTTCGATGCTGATTAAGCACGTCTAAGTAAGCAAGTTCTGTACAAGTTCATAGGCGCCGACTTTCTTTGAAAATTGTTTGGGTTGCACCTCCTCCTCTCCTTCTCTTCACGGCATCTTTTCACATTTCACGAAAAGAATTTGTATATTTGGCATGTTCCTATGTGGGTTGCCATGCAACCCATTGCCGTGAGTTGCACGTTCACCCTTGCAACCCGCATCGGCGCCTATTTAAGCTTGTGATTTTATACCCCTGTCGGAATTAGCACACTTTTCTTACATGCAGTTTATTTTCCACATCCAATCAACTTATCATGAACTCTTGCTGTCTAGGGGGCGTTCAGAATTAGATTTCGTGGGCTCGGTTATGTGACGTCATCCGTTGGATTACCAAAATTAAACTGGACAACTGAACGCTCGTGATTCGTGGATAGCGAAATGTGAGGTTATGGTGCGTTGTGGTTATGTCGCGTTTCATATATATGAAATTCCTTAGAATGCAAGCTATAGCAGCAGTTCTAGCAATCACAAATAAAACTTGGAATAATAATTTGGTCGTAGAGAGATGAAAGGTTAAAGTCAAAGACATTGTAAGGATGGACAGAGCATATGTCGCCGTATGTAAGACTGTGTTTATACAGGAAGGCCTTTGGGAGAGACAAAGAAGAAATTCCCTTGGCGCTGATGGCAAAGCGGCAAATATTCAGCAAGCAGTCCATCTCTTTCCGACCTGGCTGAACATAAAGAAGCTGCCAATGCTCTGTCTATCCTTACAATGTCTTTGGTTACTTTATGAACGCCAGGTCAAACCAAATTGTTTTTCTGAACGACTTTTCGCTTATGTTCCAATCTGAACGCACCTCAGCATTCGGTTTTAGTTTCCTCTTGGTGCACTTGTTAGTGTTAAAGACGGTAAACGAAGTGTACTTATATATTTTTCATATATAAATTTTATAGAGTTTCTTCTGAAGGATTTTAAAATTTAAATTCGCTTCTCTCGTTAACGAATATTCTAAAATGCATGACCTATGCTCCTATGCTATTAAACGTGCTTTGTTATGCGTTTAATAGTATTTTCCTAACGGTAAGATTGATGTTGACATAATGCAACATTTAGTAAATTTTGATAAATCCAGATTTTAGAACAGAAGCACAACTCACACATATGTCCGAAGTTCATGTAAAGATAAAGCGTTGTTTTGTATTGGCGTAATAGCAAGTCCAGGACCAGGACCAGTGTAAGTGGATCTGTGTACGAGTATTATATTGTCAAATGCGAAACGCAAACGTTAGTTATGTTTATAAAGCTCCCGAAACGCGTGGCCCCCATAAAGGATAATTTATTTATTTGCGCTCCGCATTAATTTTCGCACATAAATACGACGCGCACGGTTGAGCAAAAACAATGAATTATATCATCGTTTGTATATATAGTTACATTCGTCGTACTATGTGCAATCGTACGATGGCTTTCTAGTCTACACATATATACATTTCTACTATTTTACTCTAGTTATGTAAAGCACTCTGGCTGGTCCTGGTCCTGGTCCTGGTCCTGGTCCGGTTTGTTACAATTCTGACCGTTCTATTGCGTATGGCCCTGTATTTTCACATTTACACACAATTTCACATTTTCGAACAAAATGTCCATCGCATGGATAAATAATCCCTATTTTCAGCCATACAACTATTACTAACAGACACACGCAACATCTACCAAACCAATAACCATTCAATAATAACAACGACAATGACATTTACAATGAATTCCTGAAATCTATGCTTCATTACTACGATAGAGTTGGGAAACTGTTCACTTCATTGGATTTAAAACCACTACGGATACACTGAACTCAATATACTTATTTTATATACTATCTCATAATACATATATGAATCCGTAGTATATTCAGATTTGTATAGAATATATGGATTATTATCATTCGACACAAAGCGACACTCAAATGCGATTAGTAAGGCGCGGAAGATATTTGCATAATTTATGAACAAGAGCAAGTAATTAAATAAAAGGTTATTAAGCAAATTTACGCATTTTCCACATTCTTTTTCTTTACTCCTTTTGTTATAAATATGTACTTAAATGTTTAGAGGAAATATCAACAAAGCGTCTTTATATCTATATCTACACAATGCAGAGCGAATTCTACATATTGAATAACAAAGAATGTGTACTGGCCTGGCATTGCTGGCATTACAACATAAATAAATAACAAATATTGATTGAACTTTGTTAATTTGTTTTTATAATGTGTATGCCGCGGTATGCGCCCATTGTGTAAGTATAGAATGTCAAGAAAAATTCTCTATTCAAAAGGATAATCAATATTTATAAAGAAATATAAATATAGGCATAAAAAAGGCATATTTAGAAAAACCGTATTTTCTGTTTATCACCGTAACAATAATTTTATGTAAAATTACATAAAAACCTGATGGAAACTTATTACCGTAGGATTATATGTATGAGTATTTTACATTGTAATGTAATGATAAAATACATGCAAAATTATAGTAGGTATGTATTTAGTATTTGTAAATTTACATGAAGATTTACAGATACAGCTCTCATATGTAAAATTTAATTTTACATTTTGATGTGTAAAAATACATTAAGAAGTACATATTTAATGAAATTTTACATGTAATTTTAATTTACACAAACAACTAGGTAATTATTACGCAGTTATGT
>JARJEB010003066.1:0-19369 GCA_030264535.1 Liometoxenus newtonarum
CTAAAAAAAACTTAGAATGTAATATTCAATTATTTCTACTGCGGATTAACGTGTAGCTTTCACCGTGATTTAATGACATATTATTTCATATTAATTGTCTCTATCATTTCTGATAAATGCAAAATCTGCTAATTAACAGCGTGATTTTAAAATCGTGTTTGCACATATTGACATATTTATTAATTTTAATCCTTGTCCACAAAGATAAATCTGCGTGCAGCAACTTAATTACTCAATAATGCACATTAAAGTAGTTTGAAACGAAGCAATATCCCTGGCGTCATCTATTGCCAAGCAAATCACTAACTCATACCGCAACACTGGAAACGGCAACAGTGCGTACAGAAGAACTGTAATCGTCAACGAAGAGAGCCGAGACAAAACGCGGCAGAATAACCAAGCCAATAAGTTATTTTATATTTTATAGCATTTTCTATTTAGTTTTTAAAAGTCATGTAATTTCATTAAAATTATGTATTATTATCACATTGTTGTGAATTTGGAATAAGTTCTGATAGAAAAACAAAACTGTTTTCGCTCGATATTTCATTTCTAGCGGTAATGATATCATTGATAATAATCGGGCAACCTTGAATAAAGTTCCGTGAAGTGAGTCAGCTGATTATACGTTTTCGGTAAAGTTTACTCAACATGTTTGCTAGTTTTAAACGTTTGTGTATGTGTTTCTATGCGATACATACAATGTGTTCACGCATTGAAAATTGTATTTCAGGAAAATTCAACAGTTTTGGGAAAACGCGTGCGAACGCTGAAGCACAAAAATGAGTAATTAATGGCTCGGCTCGACGCAAGTACAAAAGTTTCTTAATGTGGCGCTCGCAGGTGTAGATTTGGGAAGCTACGTATTTAATCTAGAAGGACGAGACTGACATGTAACTGTATTTTTCATAAATAAATAAAATTTATTTGACTCATCCATATTTTATCTACTTAATACAATTGCCTATAGAGTTTAGTCAATTTAAACACACTGTTCATAGCGGACTGGTATAATTACGTGAACTTGTATACAATCACAAACTCACACAAACACAAATGTATCAACTAGTAACTCTGTATGTAGTTTGCCGCATTTACACAAAATCCGTGGGTCGCAGACTGGTCGACTCCACTGTTTGAGAGAGTCAACATAGAAATGTATAATTACATGCGAAACGTTTGATATATTCGAGCAAATCAACAACATTCAAGCAGTTTGACTGACAGCCGTACATTATATTTAAAATTTATGAGATCACGCTTAATAATGTTGCTCTAGTGCTGGTTCTACGAATGAGTGAGTCTCTATAAACATTTACATTAGCATTATAAAAAGCGCGAATGCGACAACTATATACAGATATTTATGGACGATGGATGGATAAAAATGCGACTCCACTTAGATTCGCATAATGAGCAATTAAATCAATTAGTGCCTATAAGAAAACAGATTTTCGTAATTTAGATAAGTATACACATGTTGAATGTATTAAGTATTCAAATAATCAGATAGTGATCACTTAATATAAGTATTATTATATATAGAAATAAATAATGGAAAAAATACACACAAAATGGTATTTTCCATACTTAATTAGTTTCAATTTTAGAGTTAAAGTTTAAAGTTAGAGTTCGAATTAACGATTTGCATTATTATAATTTATACCATTATACCTAATTAATACCGAATAACATGTAATTTACTACTATGTATAACCACTAAAGGGTGTTATTATTTGCAACATAGACATTAAAGAATGGCCTGAATATGTTCTCGACCAATGTGGATTTTCCTTTTTCCATTTTTAAATGTTAAGCTGCAAACTGGTTGAAACAACAATTTGCAAGTTGTAATAAAATACATCAATTTTCTTGTATTTCCTCTGACCCTGGTCAAAGTCTTTTTGCTCGCGCGTTAATTATTATCGCTTGTATGGTGCATTGTGAGCCGACAATTAAAATTAAGTGCAATTTAATAGTTGGCAATGTTGATATTTCTAAATACCAACCAAAGCATTAGTATTCTATTCACAATTTGTATTTGCAAAAGGCGCTACTTGTGACACAGACGCTTTAACTTACCTCTAAAAGACAAAATGCAACTAACTGGTAACCTTGGCACCGTCAATAGTAATTCAATTTCCATGCTCATTTCAACTAAACATGCGTATTTTTTCATATAGTGTTTCCTGTTCATCCGTTTATATGTTAATTGGTCTTCCGAATCGTGCATGCATCAGAAAATTTTTAACTTGCAATTATTTTTGAACTTAAACATGTCTAATTAATTTTTATCTTAAACGGCTACTTTAACCTTCTATTGTAGGTCAAATTCAAGGATTTTTATAATTCCGCTAGTGTTTTCCTATTTCCTTAGCACTTTTTCCAAAAATTTTGTTAAATTTAACAAATTTTTAACGAGGAATAAACATTATTCGGGCAACAGTAAATTTAAGTTTGTATTTCCAAAACGTCAACATGTAAGGAATAAAAATGCCTTTCGTCGTTGAAACGTTGAAAGTACCTTATTTTCGGCTTTGGCCCTGAAAGCAAAAAAGATAAGGTTAATGCATATGATAATATTGAAACTGTTGAATGAATTTATGTTCAGGTTGTGTTGCAGAAGGGGGGAATGGATATAAATGTTGGCAATAATGTGGACTATGCATCTTGGTGGACCTTAATGAAGTCCCCGTAGAAGGCCCAAAGAATCTGTTTTATAGAGGGAATAAATCCTAACCGGCCGATTACCGGGACATGCAGATGCGACACACTCCTAGTATTATGCAAAAAAACTCGATAATTCTTTCAACAAACCCCTCGCTTGAATACGGATGGCCTTAAATTTCCATCCACCACGTTACCATACACACTTTCGCCGGTTTACGCGTTTTTCTCAATTTTATATACGATTTCCAGCAAGGCACTTACATACATACAATAATACCATCTGTGTATATAGGGATGTTTCCAAGTATAACGCAAAACGAACCAAATACACGTTTCCTAGGTTTAACCGGTATTAGCTAGGTTTTAACAATAGCAAGTAGCTTGTGAAGCCGAGAAGAAAGAAATAAACCGTAAACGAACGCGTTGTTAAAACTATGGTAGGCTATGGCAAGTTCAACTAGAGTTGAGTACATAAAACAGGAAAACAGGATGGAAAATAGTATAAAATAAAAAATAAACCAGTGTTTACGTTACAAACGTTTTATATTCCCGTTTCTCTATTGCTTTATATACTTGTGCTCATTTAAGTAGGTACGTGTACAATATTAACACCATAATTCTGTAAATACGGATTTGCAAATTCTTCGAAAGATTTATTCTTCTTCTATTTGCGTTTTCATGAAATTTCCAGATTTTCGAATTAATGCTACGTCATTCGAATGCAGTTTTTTATATGGCACCCATTCTGCATTCACGACATTTATTTACCTACACCAATGTTTCTAGATTGTACATATTTCTGTCGAGTATAGCTTACGCCACAGTACCTAGGCCACTTAGTTGGGCAGAAAGATGTATCTCCTGATGTTATTAGTTATCCGTGAAAGGAAACTCTCGTACGGATGGGATTCGAACCCATAGTCGTGCGGCTAGCGAGAGTAATAAGAAATCAACTACATATTAAATATAAAAGGCACATCCATAAAAACATGAACAACAAGCACTTTTAATAAATACTATTAAATATTAATCTTTAATTTGACTTAATTTAACTTAATCTATTCCAATTGAAGCTCTGTGCACTGACATCTATTTTGATAGTTATAAAGTAATTAATTAGTGTACTCGCCGTTATAGAACCTCGGTCTACTTAGTTTAAACAGTAAGTTAGTATTTGGTAGATAGAATTTAGAGGCAGAATAACTTTGTCAGTTAAACTACTTAAAACCAAATTGTTTGTTAAATCCCTCTAGTAGTTAACTAATTAGTCTCCAAATAAATTTTTATTGTAAACATTTAAGTTAAAGCACTGTGACATCTACAGTACTTTAAGCTTAAAGATTATTTCTGTAAATTATTTGCTTTAATAAATTAAAACTAATATTTAATCAATAAACTGAACCGGCAGCTACATCTGGTAATAAAAGTAGCAAACGAAAGGTGTTCATAAAATTATTTGGATTTAGTCATTAAGCAACATTAGTGGTAATGCGCTAGACTTATGACTATGACAGATAAGGTCATAGTATAGCGGCAAATAGTGGTTTATAGCACTTAGTAATAATAATATGATCTGTTTCATGTTATGTCACACAATTATTGCTTGTAATGCGCACTTCACGTTTGAAAAGAGACAGCCGTCGTTGGTAGTTTTATTTTATATGCGTTAATGTTTTATGTTTTATGCTTTAATGCTTTATGTATTCATAAAACCGGCTAAATAACAATTACGAAATCGAAATCTCAAGTTCCAGTAGTGAGTAATAACACGTTGTAGAGTGCAACACGGACGGGCAAACCTATTAAGCAAGCACTGCTAATGCAATCATTTCTTCGAGGCGCATAAATCACGATTGCATTAATTATAAAATTATTATTATTTTCTTATTTATTTACAGTTGCACAATCGTAGCTTAAAGCGTGCGATGATAAAATAAAGTTAACACCGAGATTATTGCGTATGCTAGTCCAAAATGCCAGATGCCCGCAATGACAATGACATTGCGCCAACTATTTACAACCCGAAACTGGTCCAAGTTTACTATTCTTCCGACTGAGCTAACTCGACTCGATCATAAACATACTGATCATAAATGAAAGTAAGACAATCAAAACAAAAACGAACAAAAATTGAAAAGTCAATAAAAAAAAGAATGGAAAAGCACGGAAGGAAAAAGCAAGGGGATAAAGTTAAGAAGTGAAGAAAAAATAAAAAAGTTATGGTTCGTAGCTCGACTTGTTTGATAGTCCTTTATAAAGTAGTCACAAAGTTGGTTCGAATTGTATGCACATACCTCATTCCAATTCTTATTCGTTTTGATGCTTCTGTCTTGTAGTATTCTATTATTCTCAAATATTCGATTCTACCGTAGTTGAGAGTTGCTGCTCTTCGCAAAGACGACTACTAAAAATCTATTCATTCCTTCTTTCTAACTCATCGAAGAATGAAAAGCATCAAGTGAGTGAAAAATACGAAAAATCTTACGATTTTAGATGTTCCTCAATGTGCTCATTTTTGAATGGCAAAAGGAACGTTAAGCTGCTTCAACTTCTACTTCTTCAGCTTCTTTTATAAGTATTTCTTATATGCCTACTTATACCTCTATAGCATTTGATCTTAATTTTTAATATCACAAATTTGAAAAAAATTTAGAATTCAGCATTTTAATTAAGCTCGATTTAAAAGACATATCTCAAAGACGGTGAATGGGAATGAGTTTTTCAATTACGACGAAAGGAATTTAAAATATGAACATTTTCTAAATACGAATTGTTTTGAAATTTGCGGCAACATTGGATTCTATGAATACTTGGACTTGCCCCTAAGTTGACACATGTGCACACAGTCACTCTGAGGATGAATAAAATAGTTTCTATAGAGAAGGACACAAGAGAATAGAAGAGCTTGCTAAAATATTATATGTTGGGAGAGAAAGTTCAGTGTTCTATCAACCGCACTTACATGCTAACTTGGGAATGACTTAATTGAAATAGTTGACAACATTAAATTGAACAAACCGTCAACGTGGTATACACAGCTGAAAATCCCATAGCGATCCGAGTTCTACATACCATCCTTACTACACGAGTATTACCATCCAAACCAAAACCAACGAACAAAATGCGAGTACATTTCATTCTGCAGAATTCTGAATTGTGTTATGTGCAAATTGCTATCGTGTGTAAGTACATACAAAACTTGAAATGATGCTGGGGGTTGGTTCAAGTTCAATACGACAATCCGACAGAATTCTCAAATCCAATATTGACATTGAAACATTTAAATAATTAATCAAATTTCCACCTGCATGCATTAAAACGTGTTCCCATCATTTATTAGATATATGCTGTAAAAAAAACCTAATTTCCAATTCAAATAGAATGGCTTTTCAACACCTTCAGCTTTCAACTTTCAACCCAACTAAACTCACTGCAATTTGCATTGAATTAATGGAAGTTGTAATCGCGCTCAGTGCATTAAAGTCTACCTTCTTGTTCGGTTCTATTACCTTTATAATGGTTTATTTTATTTACTTTATGCATAAGCTATACATATATTCCCATGCTACATTAATTAAATTGTAATTTGTAACAAACAATAACTAAAACGCTAAACTACAATTATTCTAAACTTTAAATAATCCAACAATAACATACTCTCCGATATTATGTTTTGCAATATACATTGGGCTGATTAATTATGCTATACCTACGTATGAATTTAATTAAATCGAACAGCACGTAAATGATAAACAAATAAATGTAAATGCAGATAGTAAATGTGAATACTACCAAAATTCAATGTAAAATAGTTCTTTTCGAAAATTAATTTCATTTTACAAACATTTACAACGAACAAACAAACAGTGGAAGCATATTATGTTTGTTTACATTATATTCGATTCAATCGTCCGAGCATAGCACATACGAGAGAATGTACCGGATCATCAAAAATTATTTTAGTCAAAGCTGGCCATGGATCATAGGTATAATGATTGTCTATATGGGAATCATGAAATTGTCATTAATTGATTAATGGATAATTGATTGTCAAAATTTGTCAAACCATTGTGGTTATGCTTTCTTACTATTGGAATTGCAATCCTAAACAGTACTTTTAATCATGGTTTTCACCACAGAACACCAAAATTACTTGATTGAAGCCTATTTTCGAACTGGTGTGCTAGTTAATGGAATTCCCAGCCGTAGCAGTCTTAACACAGTACTTTTATGCGTGCCTTCGAAATTGTGTTGGTGTGTTTCGCGAAACTGGCTCAGTGACACATAGAAAAGGTGCTGGAATATATTTAGTTTAGGGTCATCAAAAATGATCTTAGTCAAAGCTGGCCATGGATTATACATATAATGAATGTCTAAACTGGAATCATGCAATTATCACTAATTTATTGATTGTCAAAATTTGTCAAACCGTTGTCAAGTTAAGCTTTCTTATACTATTGCAATCCTAAGCAGTTTTTTAATCATGGTTTTCACCACAGAACACAAAATTTAGGCTAAATTGTACTTTACACCCCCACACCAATTTTTGCAAACAATGACTTTTTTGTTTAAATATCTATAGATAAAGTGAACCTTAAATGATAAGAAAATTAGCACGGTATGCAATATTACCAGAGTTATAGCTCTTCAAAGTTGTGTGAGAGGTAGAGGTTAAAAGCATTTGCAATTATGGTGTAAATACACAAAACGTACTTGGTTTTAGCGTACTTGGTTTGGTTCGCAGCCACAGTTCGGTCTGACGATTGTCAAAAGTCAAATGAAAGCCATTAGCGCCACGCAATTGCAAATGCTTTTAACCTCTACCTCTCAAACTGGACACAAAATAATCAAACTTTGAAGAGTTATAACTCAGGTATTATTGCAGACCGCGCTAATTTTTTTTTTTTTCATTTTAGCTTCACTTTATTTACATTTAAAAGAAAAAATCATTGTTTGCAAAAATTGGTGTGGGGGCGTAAAGTACAATTACTCCAAAATTTACATGATTGAAGCCTATTTTCGAACTGGTGTGCTAGTTAATGGGATTTGGGAATACTATTGCAAATCTTACTATTGCAAAATCCTAAGCAGTTTTTTAATGATGGTTTTCACCACAGAATACATAATTTACATGATTGAAGCCTATTTTCGAACTGGTGTGCTAGTTAATGGAATTTGGGAATACAGTCAGCGTTTATGTTTGGACAATTTTCGAGAGCACTTCCCAGTCGTAGCAGTCTTAACACAGTACTTTTATGCGTGCCTTCGAAATTGTGTTGGTGTGTTTCGCGAAACTGGCACTGTGAGTCATAGGAAAGGTGCTGGTCGGCAACCGATCGTACAGAAGAAGTTGTTGATGACGTTCGTGAACGTATGAAAGCAGAGCCTACAAAATCTTTAAATTAGTGTTTAGTTTTTAAACTTGTAGTTCATTATGATTTCATCTCTATAAATAGGTATTAGAATGAATAACATATTTGTAGGTTATTATAATGTCAGAGTGGCAAATAACTTGACAAACAAACAGAATTATTTGAAAATGAAGACACAAGCCGCGACATACGTTTTCCATTCCATGGCCCGGCCAGCTTTGACTAAAATAATTTTTGATTACTCTGTATAACCATAAGTTTTTGGCAGAAACAAATAAAATATTTGACGAGTGATTTGTACCATTTGAAAATTTGAAATTGCACATTTCCAAAAGCAAATTGACAAAATTACCACAGCGAAAACGAAAGTTCGCATAAGAGGCAGAGGAAGGAACATATCCATTCAAAGAAAATTGAATTCGTCCAACGTAAAATAATATTCTTTCTACAAGCAGATCAAGCACAAAGCACAAAGATGAAATCCATATTTTGTTAGAGTTAGACTACCTATATACATATAGGAGAGTTCTGAGTATGATTTTTCTTTTCAACTTCATGCAATGACAAATAGAAGGTAGAAGAAGGTAATCATCCGACCGACACGATTCGAAGCCACACGGCATGCCGTTTCATTTCGATTTCGATTTTTATTACGATTCCCTTATATTTCTCCCTTTCTAATGCAGCACATGGCGGTGGTGTGCTTAGGCGTGAGCCTCTCAAAAAGCCTTAGGTACATTCGAACTCATATCAGACCTCTAATGGCTTTATAATGTATATATTCCTCTTCGGTTCACTTAATTTCCTTTTTATTTCTCTGATGTTCGCACAAACAAACATTATTTCACTTTGATACATGCCGTACGGTGGTACATCAATTAGCTTTGTCTCTTTTGTATGGAATGAGGAATCGGTTGATTTTTCTTTCCCGCCCCCTGATGTCTATAAAATAGAAAAGAAGTTGAAATTCTAAACTAAACTCGAACTTCGAAACAAAAACTCACGTCAACTTGTGGTATGCCGATGCGTCAACTTGAACCATTTTCTTATATAGTCTCTAGTGCAATTTTTGTTGTCACTTGATCCAGAATCCACACTTCGTTCACTACTCCTCGAGGACGTCAGCATGTCCCTTCCCCTGTATATATACAATTGCACTAGTGGAAAAGTTGCTCCAATTTCTTTTCTACTATCTATACGGGCTTTATATCGCCACCGCCGAGCTTTTCTTCACCCTCACCTTACCACAATCCACCGTCTGATAAGATATCTTCGTCAGACTAGTGCGGATGTAATAGGCTTTCTTCTTTCACATTTTCACAGCCCATCCAATTAACTGCGAACGCCGAACTGCTATTGTAGTTTAACCGAGAGTTGTCCGTTACTTGTCAACTTCTAACGGCTGGGTAGGACTTTAGAGAAATCAGTGGTGCGACTTTCGGATTGTAATACTTCTTCTCTTCACGGGCTATCTATATATGTATAGGAAAGGGGATATTGGATATATACTACTGACATTTGACCACTAGAAGCAATTGGATATATTAGTTTCGGTAAATTTAAACTTTTTTCTACACCTATTTAGTTATATGGTCATTAGTAGCCTGTTTTGAGTGATTCATGGTCTCACTACCTCACTACCGTGAGTTATGAAATCACTGCAATTAAATAACATTGATCGCGTATTCAAGTTCAACAAGATTTAACGAATTTGAAGTGACCGATCCAACTTATCTATATGATCTAAAATCTCGTAAGAACCCGAAGAATTCCGACCATAGCTCGATGTGAATCGCCCGCCATATTGTTGCACTTATCAGTTAGTGCTCGTTCGTTGCTTCATCGCATCGAGAAATCCCAATTTGTATTTTGTGTTAAAAATAAGTGCAAGGTATAGAAAAAGCATAGTATTAAATTGGCGATTATGGCCATTGCTCACTCAGATGAATTGCGCCACTCTTCTTGCGGCTCGTGGGCTCAAACATCATCTTCGTGAGCAATGGCTGTCATAATCGCTCATGATGTGTAGATAAATATACGAAAGTTATTTCTAATGTCAACACTCAACGCAATTCAAAATAGGCTGCGTTCCAACTGGTGGCTCGGATGAACAATGCATTGCAATATTTGTCTCCAACAGTTTTGTCTCACTTCGACCGCCTCTCACTCACTCTCTCTCTCTCTCTTTCTCAATCGGATTGATTCGCTTTGAGGAATTTGGCATTCCGAGTAGCATGGGATATTATATGGAAAATTTGGGCCCGGAGCGGTTTGTATATGTTGGACTTGAACCTAACCAATTTATTGCGACTACCGGCATCTAATATGGAACGTAGCCTAGCCATAATACAAACTTAAATATGTTGTGCGATTCATCCTCATCGCAATTATTGTTATTCGTAGTAATTTGTTTGCTGACAGTTTTGACAAATTCATATCCGTCCTCAAATTAAGTAAATCCATCGCCAGTTAATCAACTCAGTGTTTCACAGTTTACCCACGTATGTCGTCGATATCCTACTGTAGAACAGTCGTATGTCGTATCGTTATCACGTGAAACCGCGCGGATCCAATCACACATCGACCTGTGGCTTTTACGCGGCGGAGTAGGATAGACTCGACGGGCCACGTCGGTGTCGTCGGCTGCAGTAATCTCTCCCACTGTTGGCTGTTCACTGGTCCACCAGTCCACGTTTCTCTCGAAAACGAAACGTCTACGTTGCGTCGTACTACGTTCTGTGTAGCACTATAGCAACTCTAGCAAGTATTTTGCTGCTTCGCGTTGAAACTGAAGCGTGGCACAACACTGCATAACGGGTTATCGTGGCGACAACATTGCAACGTTTTCATTCGGTCGAGCGCAAGTTGTTCCCATTTCGGAACACATACAAGAAACGAGTATTTTACAAAAGAAAGAAAAGTAACGTAAAGAGTTGTTTGTTGACTTTTTCCTGCTGCTTGTTTTTTTATATAAGTATATAAATAAAAACATCCAAACGTTAACTTTCTATTTAGTATCTAATTTCTAAAATTTATTGATCTGTTTGCCAAAAAAAAAAACGAACAAATATGAAATTCGTGATTGCCGTACTTGTAGCACTAGTTGCGCTTGCTAATTGTGAGGAAGATAATAAATTAAAGATTGAAGTTGTTACCGTACCGGAAGGTTGTGAAGTCAAAAGTAAGAATGGAGATATGCTGACCATGCATTATACCGGAACATTAATTGATGGTATCAAATTTGATTCGAGGTAAGTTCAATCAAGTTCAACTTCCAATCACTTTCCTTATTGACAAATATGATTTGAGGGACAACAAATCGGTTAGGACAAAAGTTAAGAGTACCGTTAACACATTTAAGTCAACTTCTCACATTTTACTTTAGTGCGTTAAAGAAAAGATGTTCATCAAACCAAAGCACTTACCAAAAAGAGCAACGGGACATTGCTAACTCAATTATATCCTCCATGAATACTAATTATATAGTCACACGTACATTTAAATCTTAACATTTAAGAATAATACGTCAAAAGTTCAATTTTTATGTTGTACATAATTTCATGTTTTTACAAACCACTTTATTGCTGATTATTTTCTTGATAGGACGTTTTGTTTTTTCGATAAACATTGCTGTTTGTGTAAAAACATTTCTACAAAAACGCATAAAACATTTTAATTTTAATTAAACAAACAAGTAAACGTGTAAAAGAAAAACTTTCACAATACTTTCTGATGTGTCGAGCGGTCGAGCCTGTTAGGAAAATAATTTCGAATGAATTTCTTTATTTGCTTCAGTACTTTAGCATTCTGATTCTGATCGTGACAGAGGCAGATTCAGGCATGGTCACGGCCCCATTCAATCAACGGGCCCCTTCGCTTGCCCCCCACTATGAACTTATACAGTTGTACGTTTCCGTTCGTAGTGGTCGGTACTTATCAATTTTCATTTCAAGATACGAAACAACAAACAAGACCCATTCGCTGTCGCGTTCCTGAAACTCTTCACTTTTTCATTTAATTGTTCTTTGTGACTGTTCAGGGTCCACTCATAATTTTGACTTTGGTGTATGTATACCACGAAAAGTTCAAAATTGAGTTTTACGCTGGTCTTCAGCTCCTACAGAGTGCGAGACACTTGATTGTCACATTTCATCATCCATGGTTAATCCATGGTTAATAATAATAGCTAAAGCTAGCGGTCCGGCCCTGGATCTTAACAAACTAAATGAAACAAAATTCTTCAACTCTTCAATTAAAAGGATTGAACTTAGAAGATTAAATTTATAATAATAAATTGTGCTATATGTATAGGTACGTTCCGTTGAAAGCTCAGCTCATTTTACTGTTGTCTCCGTTCATCTTTTCAATCAATGTAGTGCAAATAGAATGAATACGCTTAGATTATTTTTGATAAAACTGTTTCGCGTCGCGTCACATTCTCGCCTTTCGCACGACTTGGTTTCCAGTCGTCGGTTTGAAGTTAATGCGACTAAACTCGAACTTATTTCGTCTGTTATCCGTTCAAATAGAGACGAATTTTCATCGTGTCGAAAATGTAATCGCCTTTTTTATACTGTACTAAAAATTGTCACGTACCAAAATTTGTTTCTGTATATTTACAAAAGTTATAGCGTACGTATAGGTATAACGAAGTGAGTCTTCAGAAAAAATGTCAAAGAAGTAAAAAAAAAAAGTTAAACACTTTTAGATAAACACGTCGAAGTTCTTTATGAACCATACGCCCACATTATTTATCTTGCATAATGACATTTTTAGATAAGTATAAATCCCAATTGAGTAATAATGACCGATAATTCCTGTACTTACATGAAAGTTTTCTATTTATATATTATATGCATACAACGCACTCATGTGCTGATGTGCTTTGTTGTTATCATGAATGTAGAATGACATAAATATAAGTAATGTCGTTACCCACTTAAATTATTTTCATTCATAAATCACTATGTTAAGTATATTTTATGCAACAGAATTTGTGCTACGCGGAGTTGCATAAGACGTTCTCCTATAAGGGGCAATCCACAAAACTGTTACTTTTTTTTTCATTATATAACAGTGTGATATATGTTCAATGCAGTAATAGACCATTGTTGTTTGGGTTGCATACCTTTTGAGATAGTTTCGCTGGTTCGTTGACGTTTAACCTCGCATTCGGCCGTTTGACGTTTGATTCTGCGTTGAAGCAACTAAAATATGATTGTGGGTGTGTAAAAAATAGTGTTCGCAACTCTTTGTGTTGAAAAGGGTCTTATGAGCGAGTGTTTTGGGAGTACGAGCGACTAATAAAACGAGCGCAACTTCGAAAACGAGCGCAACTTCGCTTTTTAGTGGAAAAATATATAATTGTCTTTGGACTCTTTAAACTGTTACTTTTTTTCATTATATAATACTGTGATATATGTTCAATGCAGTAATAGACAATTGTTGTTTGGGTTGCATACGTTTTGAGATAGTTCCGCTGGTTCGTTGACGTGTAACCTCGCATTCGACCGTTTGACGTTTGATTCTGCGTTAAGCAACTAAAATATGTTTGTGGGTGTGTAAAAAATAGTGTTCGCAACTCTTTGTGTTGAAACGGGTCTTATGAGCGAGTGTACGAGCGACTAGTCAAACGAGCGCAACTTCGCGTTTTAGTGGAAAAATATATCTATAATTATCTTTGGATTCTTTTGGGAAAGAGAAAATATAAATAGCTACATTTACATGTGATCAAGTGGTTAAAGTGCAAAACACGTATCATACTGGGGCGATGACGGCAAATATTCCATGTTTTATAACGCTCGTTTTTTATCCCATGACAAGTGAAATAAAATGTAGTCGCCTCGTTGCATGAATTGCTTTCGCTCTATACATATACCGTACGTTGCAGCTTTACAGAGAACTGTAACGTCTGTAACTAGGAAAAGACTGTAAAATATATTATTTTTACTATACTGCAGTACAAGTTATGATAGCGTTGCATATATGTATACGTTCGGGTTAAAAATGGTCGACATATCAAGTTGAAATAGTTAACAACGCAAACGTAAGGCATTGAAACAACAACGGCTCTTCTAGGATTTGTAACTTGTCTTGAGGGATGTGTAATGGGGTTTCTCTGTTATGTTTCGAGAGCATCCGCATGTCTCTACAGCAGCCGAACAACATTTACTATATGCTAACATGTTTGTACTTATAACGAACGGTATAAACATTTATAATTTTAGGGATGCGCTGAAACGGGAAATGAATAATCCAATAATTGAACTTTTCGTCCACTTTGGTTCGCACCGAACTAATTAGTCCTTTTATGCCCGTGGGAAGGGAAGGAAACCGCTGAAAGTTTTTCGTATCATTTCGCGCACGTCCATCGTGAAACTTCTACTATGACGCGACGAAAACCCAACCAGAAATGAATATTAATGTTTAAGTGAAAAAGAGTGTTGCCGAATGTGTTCTGCTCTCCATCGTCGTCGTCGCCACGTCTTGACTTGACTTCCTTCCCGGCGGCCCCTACTTAAAACTTTATAAACTCGGGGATGAATTAAGAAGTGCACCTGTATACGACACTATACGAAGAAGTCTATCCTGAACATGTCGGAGGTGACATATAAGGATAAGGTTGATGGTGTCATTCTCATAAAGAATTAACTTTTGCAGATAGGTATTACGGTGTAGAACCGTTTGCAATGAATTATTTTTTTCTTATCAATCTTCAGCATGTTATAGTTAATCGGGTTATATTGCTGTGGAATATTCGTGAAGTCTTTGTTAATTAGAAGACGAATTGTTGACATTTTGATTGTTGACGAGGATCTTAAAGGATTTATTTAATTTTTCAAATAAAAAATAAAATGTGCGCTTTTGGCACGTGTTTCGTTGGAATTGATGTTGACGAATGGAAATTTAATCCACGTTTAGGCAATAAACCAAACCACAATGAAACTTTGGTACAACTGGACACATCACATTGAAATAAATGTTTCATACTGTGCTTATTTGTCCGTGGCATAGAATAGATAGCGTTCTCCTGCACCGGGCACCCACACTTCGAATTCGTTCGCGGTTGATGCCATTTGACCCTTAACACGCTTCTGTAATAGAAAATTAACAATGCAGATGTAATACGGTAGGAAAATTGCATTATCAAATCGCCCTCACATCTACTCGACATATAGTGATACACGTCGTACCTAGAATCACTACCTGCAACAAAGAGAAAGCAACCGCATAACGATTTTAAACAATCTATTCATAAAAGTGTAATTTCTTTCATCTTCTATAATAAATTGACTATTTAGAGTGCGTTCCATTTGGCGACTGCAACGCTCTCGCTCATGACTGCGTGTACTCCCGTTCCACTAGCGTAGACACGGCCCGGTCGAATACTCAAGTGGAACGAGATTTGTGAGGTTTGCAGGCTTGTAACCATAGTTCTAATACTATTAAAACTACTGGATGAATAGTAGAGAGAAATTGCGTACCTAGTCGTTTAGTAAGAGAGGAGTATAGGGCGATCACGTGACTGAGGTCTACTTCATAATTTACTATTTCAAACAAGCTTGTTTTCGTTGACAATGATTGACAATTTAATTGTCTATGCAGTGAAAGCGCAATGATAGTGGCAATTTATTTGTCTATGTAGTCGTCAAAGCACAATGACAGTGCCCCCTTCTATAGCGCGCTCTCTCAATGTGAAAAGGGCATGAGTAGGTACAAATAGTTACACACAAGGTAAAGGGAAGGGAGCATCCAGTAGTTTTAATAGTATTAGATCTATGCTTGTAACATACCCTATAACAAACATAGATATACGAGTAGAAACAAGAAACAGCTCGAGAAATATATATGCGCCGAGTGATACGACGATAAGAGTTGGCCTAATAATTATGCTAATAATTTTCCGCCCTGGTAGCATCATCTTCACCAACTGAGATGTTAACTAATCTTCCCGTCTCAGCATCATAGTGGGTGATGAGAGTGCCCATATATCGACTACCAGCGTTGTGGGCTCGATGCGGTCTCCGTCCGTGACGTCATTCATGACGTGACATAGGCGTTTTACGGTTTGTTTCACTTTATGGCATGAAGAGTAATATTTTATGATAGGCCTTTTAAGTTTGGTACATTTGGGTCAGACCAAGTAAGAAGTGGACAGGCCAGGACAGGCCAGGAGGATATATACCTTTAGATTCCCAAGGAAAAGGTACAAAAACCAAATCAAGTACGCTAAAACCAAGTACGTTTTGTGTGTTTACCACTAACTTCTCGTTAACCCCAATAAGGACTAACACCTTATCGTTCGTTAAGTTTGATACATACCTGGCATACTCAGTTCGGTTTGGGTGGCTTGCTAAAAGGTAGGTCGTTCAAAACTTAAAAGGTGTGTATGTTTGGGTCAGGGCAATAAAACGGTCAGTTTCAAAACTTAAAAGGCATTCTCCTCTTGACGCGTGTCAGCGACCGATCGCAAATAGTGCCGCTTTATGTGGACCGAGTCAAGGAGCTTTGCGGGCGTTGCGGTCGTCAAATGGAACGCACTCTTCAGATTACACTTTTCATAAGTAAATTACAGAAATTTACTCTGTTCGTACGCATATCTTTTTAAGTTCATGTTCAAGTTTTTTAAACAAAGATAGGTTAGATAGGCACAATTTAATTTTAATAAAACAGTTTGCCAAATTTAAAAATTATATAAGTATATAAATAACGTAATAAAGTATTGATTTTGACCACTGGAAATTTCAAGTTTCTAATTTGTATTTTGACTTGTCAAACGGGTGTTTTTTCGGCACTCTGTCCATGAAAGCCATGATTGTTCGAATACATCGGTTGATAACCTTGATTGGTATTAGGTGCACTATAACCATAAGGATATGAAGTAGAAGGCTGGGTCGTCGGAGGTTGAGATATAACTTGGTGGGCCATTGACGGGGCTAGTGTTTGTGGCATTGTTTGAGGTGGTTGCATGATTATTTGCGGTGACGCCATTCCCTGTGGGGGCATCATTCCCTGTGGGGGCATCATTCCTTGTGGGGGCATCATCATGTGAGGAGATGACATCATTTGTGGTTGCCTCATCATTTGGGGTGCCTGCATCATTTGAGCAGGTTGCATCATCCCTGATTGCTGAGGATTGTTCATATGCCTTGGGCAACAACGCTGTGCGGGGAATCCTTGGCACACGTCTTGCGCATTTCGTAGGACGAATTGTGGTGGTGAGCCTGGATCAGATGACCTTATAACTTCATAACATTGTTGGGACGCTCCTGGCTGTTGTTGTTGCTGGGGCGCTCCTGCCTGTTGTTGTTGCTGGGGCATGCCTTCAGCGTATTGTTCCATCATCTGAGGTTGCGTGGGCGCTTGCCCTGTCCACGTGTTATCAATAGGTTGATGATTCCGTTGTTGTTGATTTTGTAACAAACCATTGGCCATTGATGATTGTTGCAAGTTTACGTTTCCCGCATTCGCAAGTATCGACGAATTCTTCACGTTGAATGGCTTGAAATTTTTCTGATCTTGGTTATCGTACAAACCATTGGTCACTTGTCCGTTTGGTACGTTTTGCTCTTTCTGACCAGGCATCGTTGAGTTGTATTGGAGTAGCGGATAGTTTTGTTGCTGTTGAACACGTGCTTTGTCAGCACGGAGTTGCATCTCTTTCCATATGTGCTCTTGAGCATTCTGATTGTCCCATTGTTGCTGCTGCATTTGATGTTGTGGTGGTGGTTGTTGATTCATGTGATTGACATCTGTCCATTTCGATCTTAAATGTTGCCCTCCGGGATTTGCAGCCGGACATGCTGGATTCGTAGCATTCGCCATTTCTTCTTTAATGTTACGAATTCCCTCGGCTGGTGGTGGACTCTCGCGTAACAATTCACGGGGATCTTGCAGACCATTGTTTCCCTTGGTTTTTTTTAACGTGGGTCGTAATAAGACGGACATTTTATGTAGTAATGTTAGATAAATAATTCGTCGAAGTATTGCAGCTTTCAAGAACTATTCTAAATTTTAATTTAGATAAGTACAAATTTGTATTTGGTAAATTCCAAAAATTGCACAGCGAATAAATAAATACACTTCGATTTTCAATATACAAATACAATTTTTGACGCTTCGATTGCGGGGTTTGTTTAAAAACAATAGATTTGAATGACGGCAGCTATGATTTATTTTCATTTACATTTTTACATTTTATCGTGAAAACCAGATTATCGTTAATCTTGCCTGGTGCATGCATTCATTCAACAAATGAATTTTGTTAAAAACGCAGGGGCGGACCGCCAGCTTTAGCGGCCCTGGGCTAACACTGTTTGGCGGCCTAACCGATTAACCAAAGTCTGGATACTTGGATGATGAAATGTGACAATCAAGTGTCTCGCACTCTTTAGTAGCTGAAGACCAGCATTAAACACAATTTTGAACTTTTAGTAGTATATACCTACACCATAGTCAAAATTATGAGTGGACAGTGAACAGTCAGAAAAAACAATTAAATGAAAAAGTGAAGAGTTTCAGGAACGCGACAGCGGATGGGTCTTGTTTGCTGTTCAGCATCTTGAAATGAACATTGATAAGTACCGACCATTACGAGGTGGCAACTACAACAAGCTTCCTACGGACATCGAGCGGAAACGTACAACTGTATAAGTTCACAGTGCCCTGGGGTGCAGCCCATAAAGACCTTGCCTAAATCCGCCTCTGTAAAAACTGAATACCAGAGATCATAATTTTAGCAAATACTGGCTGAATGCAAACGGTATATTTCTGACAAATTTGCTGTAAATAATGTGGAATAATCAGTTCATCATGATCACTATAATCCTGGAAACAAAGTAATGCGATTCGTGAATAAAAAAATGTAGGGAAAGGAGAAAGAATGGAACGCGCACATTCTCGTTTTCCGCTGCTGTTTCGTTATGGGGGATGCTTGTCTATGTTCCTAAATTATTCATAGCATTTTTCACCAAGCGCTAGAGCTGAATGTACTGACGCGTTCTCTATTATAAGTATATTGTTGTAATATACGTGCAAGGGGGCAAAAGGTGCGATGATAACTCGCTCCGACATAGTCTTAGACCGTTTAAAGTAATATTTCGTAATATCGTTGGCATTTCTTTACTACATCTTGGTATTTTTTCTTTTTTTTTGCAACACACGCTTGTATCTTTTATTTCTCCTTGTATTTGTCTCTTGTAGCAAGAGAAAAAGTGAGCAATTTGTTGCATGGAAATGTACAACCATTGTCACCTACTCTTTTACTTTGGTACTTTGGACCGCACCAAAAACATGTGGAATTTGTGGAATCATGTAAACTTCATAGA
>JARJEB010003068.1:0-27897 GCA_030264535.1 Liometoxenus newtonarum
AAAATTAATTGATATATTGAATTTGTAGATTGAGAATAGATTGCGAATTTAGATTGACTATAGGCAACCAACGTTACACTGTACTTATGTTGGTTTCCAAAATGGCGGATAAACATACCTGGAACTCTATGTTGACGGGTTGATTGCTTGTGCAAGCGCAAGTGCGCAAGCGCGAACCATTAATCACTAGTGATTAATATATTTTAACACGGCGGGAGTACAAGCTCCTCTTAATATCGTGTAACCAGTATGATAAAACCATTAATACTATACAATCGTGGATAAAATTATATTATTAACCTGATTACACGCACAATAGTCAACTCTAATTGCTTACAAATAGCTATATAAAAATTTTAGTAAATAATTTCTGCAAATTTTTGAATTTCATATAATTACATGTTGATATGAAGTATCCCTGAAATGAATTTAATTATTAATTAACATTTTCGATGTATCTAATTGAAATTTAATAAATATTTTTTGATGAAATTAAAATACTAAAATACATAGTGCGATGTTTTTTAGTGTTTTAAAGTGTGAATTATTTGCGTTTGAATAATTTGCTGATACACCTTTTAAAGGTGTTTGTCCTATTATGAAGATTTTCTTTCCCCGTCCTTTTCTGCGGTCGAGTTCCTTTTATAATTAGATTCAAAATTCATTATCATCGCCACAGGTTATACTGCCCACGTTAAGCATAATTGCGCAACAAAATTTACAACATACTAAAACCAACTCCACAACGCATCAATTGTTTTGTTACGAATTCAACTTTTCCGTAGTGCCTGATTTCGTATTATCGCAAAATGAACGAGAGAAATTCGAGCGCGGATTAAAAAGTTTTCATTGTTGATAATAGTTTTGTCTCACATCGCGTTGTTGTGGTGTCGGGAGAACATGGAAAAGTACATTTTATATCTATGCATGTGTTAAATGTGGGCATCTGATAACAAAAAGTTTCAGTGCGCAAAATAGCGTCGAAACTTTTATTGCGTTACAACTCACCATGCACAAAACGACAAAATAATTCGTATATTTTAAGTACAGCTGTATGTTTGCAGATTTGTTCTAAAAGCTACTAATATTATTTTAATATTGTTAATTCTTTACAAAAATCAGAAATATTGCTTAAAAAATAACCTACAAGGTTTACAACTATTACCTGTAGACGTCAAACTTTTAATTGAATGAAAAATGAATGCCATTTTTTGTTTGTGTGTTTGTGTGTGTGTGTGTGTGTGTGTGAGGTTTGAGCATATTATTATCAAAGTACTTTCTTCCATTCAATTTGAAACGCCAGAATTTATTTTGCGGAATGAGGAAGCACAAGAAGAAGAACAAGTGAAAAGGGCGTTGAGTTATGAACTTGTAAATCAAAGCTTTTATCAGTATGTCAAAAGCATACATATACTGCGAGTACAAATATTTCATATTTGAATATAATATAATATCTCACAATCAGAGATGATGAAGAAGAAGAAAATGAAGAATAACTGACTTTTCCCTATACACTGCGAGCGTTATTGAATAACTTAATTATTAAGTTGTTATTGAAATAATTAAATTATCAAAGTTATCATCGAGAGTTGTTAATTAAATTAATTAAATAAGTAGAGATGACAAATTCAAACTTAATGTCAAAGAAAACGAATAAAATTTCTCTCGAAACTTACTTATTAAAATTAAATATTTGTCGGTTTGTAATTTTTAATTTCACGTATTCTTCAATCAAAATCAAACGAAATATTTTTCTTTCCTTTATTCCACATCATGCCAGGAATGAAAAATCATGATAATCATTGGTAAATATTGTTCGTAATAGTATTGGGTGTTATTATATTAGTAAAAGCTCAGCTTGCGTAAGCTCGGCCCGTATTTTTTCCGGCACTCACCAGAATAACGATTTTTCCGCGCGGATTCCATACGGAAAAAAAACCTCGCTAGCTCGTACATTTTTCCCACAATTCAACCAGTGTTGGTACGTATGTACAAATGCTGGCTAGAGTGGAGTGTGCCAAATCTGCTGCGATGATTTATGTTATTCCAGACCTGCACCAACATATTCAAGGGGTCCATTGCATAAATCAATTTTTATTCAAATTAAACGTTATAAATTTTCCACTTTTTTTTGCCTTTGAATCTTTAACTGTAAAACTCACCCATTATATAGGTACCTACTTAACTAACAAAATGAACATATATTTATGCTTAATTTTTTATACAATGTGATTGAATAAAAATTGTTATTTTGAGCGAGTGTGAGTTAATCGTCAAACGGTCGAACGAAAGGTTACATGTAAACGAGCACGCCTAACATTTCAATACGTATATGCAACCCAAACAACAATAGTCTATTACTGCATCGAACATGTAACGAGAAAGAAGGAGACAGACATATCACACTGTTATATAATGAAAAAAAGTAACAGTTGTGCAGATTGCGATATTATAGAGATCGTCTCATGCAACTGCGCATGAAATGTACATAACATAGTGGCTAGTGGGTGTGCAAAAATAAAATTTAATGATAGAATTTTTTTGTAAAACCAGAAAACGAAATACCTACTATCATAATAGAAGTACCTATTATCCCTATTATTTTCCATTTCAATTGAAATATCTAACGATAATGGTTTTGTGTTTGACTAAATATATCCAATAATTTAATAAGTAGATATGTGTAACAATGATATCGCATTGTGATATGGTTTGATTACTATTCTTAAAGACAATTGGCGTCTATTCAGTGTCAACTATGACAAACAACTATACCCACTGCATATTCTGGTATTGTTTTAAAAAAAACAATGTAACGATATCCAATTTTCCTGATTTAGGTACTGCAATTAGTGGGTTTATTTCCGTTTAAAGTTGAATTCAATTAAGATTTACGGAAATAATTCCACATATACGTATACATCTTCAAACAGTACTTGGTTGAATAGTTCTGATGTAATTGTATTGATAAGTTCAATAATAATAATAATAATAATATAAAGTAATTGTAATAAGTGAAAGAAGCAATTGGATATGTGTTTATTGCTGGAGGCACTTAAGAAATTGCTCATTTATACATACATGCGTGGTATTGGCAAGAATTTATTACACAATCGATGATAACATTCGGTTTATCTAATTCGGTATAAAACAAAATATATTTGTTTTATTTTGTTTAGATTTGTTGAATACAAAACAAACGATAATATAGGGAAATCAAATAACAGTGAAAGAGAGTTGAATTAATTAATAAATCGAAGCTTCATGCTGCTCTTGAAACAACGACAAATCGAATATATCATCGACAACTGACTTTATATTCGAAATGTCCGAAACAAAATCGACGAATACGAACACATCCAGCGAAAACTTCATGTTCGACATGAATTTCGTTCATAAATATTCGATATATAATTCACGACTACAGTACTGGGCTTGAAATTATTAGCCGCCAGAATTGGAATGTTAAAAAGTTTGTGTTTGTTTGTTCAAAACTCAAATTCTCATCAATTATTTTCGGTGCAAGTTTTAGGTGGACAATTAAGTATATTTTACGTTTTCTCTCTCTCTCTCTCTCTCTCTCTCTCTCTCTGTGTGTGTGTGTGTGTGTGTGTGTGTGTGTTCTTGTACCGATATCTATTAATATTTCATAGATACCGATTGTTGGTTTTTATTTATAGTGCATGTCCTTGTTCGCAGTCAATATGACAGCGTGATATTCAATAAATCAAGCCAATTGTATATAAGAACCGTATATACAAAGCAAAAGGTGTAATAACATTTTCTCTATTTATTTTGGAATATTATATTTTGAAGAGAGAATTATGGTGTTAGCTACAGTGAGTAAATTAGGGGTTGATGTCTTGGCGCAGTGTTGAAAGTTGAAATATTAATATCACAATCGTGCCAGCCAGGGTCACAATGTGCTGTTGTTGTTGGAGCAAAGAAACAACCCCCCTCCCTCGCCATGATGTCACATATACTTGTATAAACTCTTCGATTAACCATTAATCATAAGTTGTCATGTAGATGTAATCACCTAACAATAGCATCCAAGACACCAACATTTCATGTCCTTTTATGTAATCCTTGCTAAAACAAATATTTAAGACGAAATTTCCTTGGGGGCTCGAAGTATTCTAGAAAGAGTGTTTTGTTCACAAAATCGATATACTACATTCTATGCTATATACTTATATTTAGTTTGCTGGTTGCTGCAAAGTTTCGTCTTCGAAATATTTTGATGGAAAGTTCGATAGGGCGATAAATAGTTTCGGTAATGGATAGGAATGCGTCTTGGGTCACTTAGCACCCTTATTTCACGGCCCAATTACTTTAATGTTCCACTTTTCGTAAATACTTGTCGAGTTTACGTTTACCTTGTTTGCGGTCTCCAGAAAAGGAAAGATGTTCGGTAAGCACGCGGAATTTGCTCTAACCATGCGAGTACTTTTTACTGGTGAATTATTTCAATAAATCGTGTTCAAATAGAGCTATTGTGAACACTCTGTATGTTGAACACAACGAATTGTGGGGAAAAAATCAAAATAATTATTCTCTAGCGTGTGCTCGAATATTTTTCCAAATTATTGCATTACAACGACTTTCAGTGTTCGCAAATCGCATGCGTTTGCAACAGAAACGAAAAAAATACAATTTCGACAAACACAACAACTTCCGAAAAAAAGAGCAAAGCATTTAGAAATGTCTGTTTAAAAATGTAGTTGAAAATTATCATGCATTCTGCATTATTGTAATGTACGCGTTCAAATGGTAGAAAATTACATTTGGTTTTTCCATCCATGCGGCCATACCATTCACCATTCACATCATGTGTGCCGTCTGGGTATTTTCAGCTGGTGCGCTGTCAGTTTTTCGACCAACTTGCATGGTTGTCTCTCACTCTTTATATATGCAAAACAACGAGTATATATGGAAAATCTCTTGATGGTATCGTTTTTAACTCATATTTCAAAATTGAGCACTATACCCACATTTGTACATGGAAATGGGCTTAGTCTTCTTGTTCAAATGTTGAAGCACTTTTCTCCTCTCCAGCAACCGTACAATTCGACAAAATTCGCACGCGTTTTATTTCTTGCCCAACCGATTCTCTTCGGTAATGGAATGTGTGCGCCATTGTATATGTTTCTAATGCTGTATATTTTCCCTTAAGGACCACACGAACACAAACACCATCGCCGAATGTGGAACATGCGGTCTCATTCGCTTTTACCATACATCGATGTTGAAGCTATGTGGTGCGATACAGTGGCGTATTTAAGGCCACATCCATAACGAAACCAATTATCCGCGTACAACACCACCGTCTTCACTTCTGAACAGAACAGCAATATCCCAATATCGATGGAAACGAGAATGAGAAAGAGAACTAGAAATGTACGCGATTTTTACTATTTTCCAGAAAAACTGTAGAAACTTATACTTACATACAATGATTATTTATGCAAATATCCTTTAAATTACATTTTGACATTGCATTAATTTATTGAAACTAAAAATAATTGTACGAACTTAAATTATTTTCCACATGCCATTTAATTGAAGTAAATTTCACCAGTCAAGACGTACCTAGTGTGAGAGAAAAGTTTCGACGTCTTTCTGGCTCCCTGTGTGATGTGAGATGTTCCTGTTCCGTGTTCAACTTTGACTTGGATTTCTTTTCCATCTTTCGATGCTCGCCTTCATCTTCCGATAGACTACTAAAATATGATTAAAGACTGTATAGAGTAGAAAGTAACAAGACAAGCAATTGACAGGCACCGTCGAAAACGTTTTATCCTTTTATATAACTTCGCGGCGCTTCTAAATTTATATTCAGCATGAAACTTTGTAGAAAACTTAAAAACGTTCTTTTCTCTATTTACCACCGGTTATAAATCTCCATGAATTTAGAGAAGAATATGCCGAATTCTGGTTATCTGCCCTTCTCTTGGTTCTTGTGTTAGGGTATAGTCACCGCGAATGGGGTTCTTCTTTACCTCTTTATCCGATGGTTCGACGCTTACTCTCTTCTCTTTTGGTTGAATGGACTTGGTTGAGATGACTTTATAACTTTTAAAAAAATGGGTCACTTTTCCCTCGGCAGCAAAAAGATATCCCTATTATGGTCTTGAAGTGTGGTGAAGAGTGGGAGAGGGTTATAACAGTATTTCCAGTTTGGTAAGTGGAGGATCTCACGATTTTGGGAAGAGACCAGAGAAATGTTGTGTACCTATAGCTGCTTATATGCTTATATAGAGAGAGATAGAGAGCGAAACGGTAGTTAATTGTATATTTATAAGCCATTGGGAGAACTCTAGGGTCCGAAATGATTGCCTTGCCTGTCCCTTAACTTATTGTATTCCAGCTTCCTTTTTGCTCGATTCCGATGCGAAAAGTGGAAAGAGAAACAAGCAGCTGAATTGCTGATATATACTTCAATATGATTGAACAAAACCGGGTAGCGAGGACAGCTATACTATACCCTTCCGGAATTCTTATACGTTACCTCTAGGATGGCCGATTTTCGCCCAGCAGCCGCTCCTCAACTTCTATCTAAACGAGTAGGTATATGTACACACTTGTTCTATGCTCAATGTTTGAACAATGTTTGACAAACGCAAAATTTTCCTTCCTGAAAACACCCAAGCATTTCACCCTCGTAAACCACACAACCACACGCCGGGCGAAACATTGTGGATATGCATAATTAGCAGCGAGCATTATTACCACCACCACCACCACCACCAGCAGCAGCAATACGATAACAAAACAAACATGATGGGGTCGTGTGCTGACGCGAAACGCGATAATAAATTGATAAATTTTAACGCGCGGTATCAATGAAAATAATCTCCGACAAGAGCTGTTAAATGCGTTATAAATCCCGGTTTACATCACTAACTAAGCCAATTAAACGTGTACAGCCCATAGATTATACCACCTGAGTTTCGAGGAGAGAGAGAGAGAGAAAAAGGGTTCCGTTCCGGTACGTTTTAGTAATGCGTCGGGTTCGGTTAATGGTGGAGGTTCCACATGGTTTTCGCATCAGCTTGAAACAGACTAAAATAATAAAGAGGGCCATTTGTATCGGAATAAAATATTCACCTAGTCGGAATGAAGTCGTAAATCACTAAAAACAGCAAAGGCTTAACGGAAGTCGCGACAATCTTGAATACAAATAAGTAACATTTTATGGACCGTCTTAAAAGTATACGCAGTTCGTTTAGTTTGTCGTTTATTGACTGACTGACTGACTGACAGACGGAAAATGAATGAAGAGAGAAACCTTTTCTTTAATATTTTATCGGCGATGTATAATAGTTGATGGTGTTCAATGATGAGAAGGTTCAAACTTGTTCACAACAATAATCAAATTTACTATAAATTAAACTTGTTTGTGTCAATTGGGTCTATTTTATAAACACAATACACGTACCTACATACAAGCTAGTCTAGTATGAGTATTTCACCATTTCTCAGTAACAACTAGGCAAGCAAGAAAGGCGAAAAGTGAATTATTAACGCCACCGACATCGACATGCAGCAGACGTAAATTTCCAAAGCGTTTCTATATATTTATTGTATTTTTACATACAGTCTACCTTACCAGTTTACAGTGATTCGTACCGAAATCTTTTTTCCTTCAAGCATCTCATAGGACGACTGGCAGTATAGCAATGTATTTCCAAACCTCAACCCTTTTGCAGTTCCCAGCTGTATCCCTTTTGGCGTGAAACTTCTAGTCCGCATTATAAATATTTACTTCGTGTCTGCTTTAACCAATAATGTAACATTCCGTCTATACCAACGATACGATACGATACGATACCGTATAAGAAAACAAAACATGGAAAGTTCAACATCTGGCCATGGACTTTTCCCCTCTTTCCTAATTTTTTGCCCATTTTTTTGCTTCATCTTTTCTTCTACTTGTTTGCTTTCGCGAACATTTCTTACCGTACACCGAAAGGCATTCCCCCTCAACGTATACCAACACAAGTTTTATCCAAAGCACGTTTATATAACCATTCCCTTCGACCATTCCAAGCGGATTGGATATTGTAGTAATAGTTGTTGTACAAATAGCCACGGAATGAGAGCACGTATCAAAGCCCTTTTGGGCTAAACAAGCCGCAAAGCGAAACGCATTAAACCAACAATAATTGGCAAACATACACACGTTCCCATACATACATACATACATACATACTTACATATAGCTAAGTACAATGACAGCAAAACATCAATTTGTACGAAATAGAATGGAAAATACAACGATGCACTGGTGACTAGACCAGAGCGGTGCATGCTGATGGTTTGTTTTGTTCAATGCGTTTCTATTCAAATAATCCATTAATTTCTCTAATGGAATGGAGAACATTGTTGTTACCTGACTAAATGTAATCAAACTTAATTAAGTAGGTATCTAATTACATTATTATTTACTATTATCTAACTCTTCTACAATGATATGATTTTTATCAAATTGACATACTTATTTCTGAAAATGAAAAGAAAATATTGATTAACCTAAATTTCTAGTTTCAAAAACGCATAACATCAATGGTAAATTAGCAACTTTCTAAAACTTCATTAAAATTATGATCGATTAGGTATTTTAGCGACAATTCTAATACCATCCCCCTGAATGAGTCAATGTTATTTGATATTTATACGTTGATATTATATAACTCGCTATTTGAGTATCGAGTTTATTTCCTTCCATCCACTTCTCCGGAAAACGAAACAAATATTTACGTACGATATTAATTGGAAAAGTCAAAACCGCGCATTGAATTCGCTTATTTATTCAGAAAATCAGGATGCGCGCGTAGGGAACAACCTGCTTTTTAGATATGTATATTTATGAGTTTGTGACTTGTTTATTTATTTTCTTCCACATTCTCGTTGTATATTTCTCGTCAGCATAATAAATCAACAATGGATATTTTTTCTTAAGGTCGCAAACTTCGGTCTATGCACATAAATCATCTTTTTATGACTATTTTGGGTCCAGTCACAATTTTTACAACATTTTTTTTTTATTTAGAAAAAGCTCATTAAAATGTCACTTATAATTTTATTCATTATCATTTTAAATTGGTGAAATTTTGTTAGATTTGAAAAGCTAACGAAATAACAATTATTTGATGGAATTGGTCATAAACGGGGGTTAATAAATAATTCAAAAAGCAACCCCCCTTGGCCAGATTCTCATAATCGTAATGTATAAAAGCAATCGAATAAAAACGCGATTCCACAAGCGGACGATCATAAAAGTTTATGCATTACATAATATAGTACCGATTTTTTATTTGTCGTAAAGCCGTATTATAACCCGAACTCCGAAAGATCAAGGCATAACCGGATATGAAATAATGGTGAATGGATGACCCGAGATTTCGCACTATTGCTGCAACTTCAATTCCAATTTCGATTCGCTGCGGCGATGAGATATCGAAAGAGAGGCGTTCAGTCGAAATTTTCATGCTTCGTTATAGAGCACAAAATGCAACTATTGGTTTGCTTGATTTGCATCCGCACTCATCAAAATGGTTAGAACGCAAAGTGCTGACACTATACCTATTAACGCTTGCTTTCAACTTGATGCTAGAGCTAGAGCTGTTTGAATCTGGGGCCCGTCGAGTGGTTCATATTCGCAAAAGCGAATGGCTCTTTAGTTTATGCGGTTTAATCGAGCATATAATGGCCATACCGCTGACCAACCGCCTTCCCAGCCAGCCCGGTCGACATTTGAGTGCATTCTATGTACTCGTACGTTAGCTTAACCAACTGGACTGGACCCAAACGGAGCCAAGATAATATGCTCAGTTTTATAACCCGTTAACTTCCCGACGTCCACTGCCAGGACCGTTCTCGATATTTCATTAACCCAGCGGGCAGCATCGACTATAAACGTCTTTCGTGTCACCTAACCTCCCTCGTCTTATCCAAGTCGGTATTGGAGGGCTATTAACTCAGAGAAGCGCTGTTAACGTTCGCATATATAAACTAGGTATATCAGCGGCCATAATCTCAAACAAATTTACTTATTAAGTAATTAGGGTAAAGGTCCTACAAACGACGACGACGACATGAAACATGCTGAACTTTCCTTAAATACATACTTGAGTCGATCAAAAAAGGTCAACGTCGTATTGTGAACGAGGACGATGAGGAGGACCATGAAGAGGCAGAAAATTTTTTTCAACTTGAATCGAACATTGGTTGCTTAGTTGTACGGAATTGAACGAAAGTAATTAACATTCGTTTAATTGTGAGGGATGGTCGTGAATATGAGAAGGACTTGTGCCACTCGAGGACGAATAACACGTAACGTGCACTCACTCACTTCGGCAGCGATTATAAATTCATTCCTCACGAAGTTGGGCATTCAGCGCGTGTTATTTCAGTCGCAATGCAACGGTGTCGGTGTCGGAGGCGTGTCATCGTGTTGTTCGTTGCTGATGTTGAAGGGCAAAGGCAATAAAACAGACAACAATGCTGAACACAATAAAACAAAACAAAAGAACAATAGCACAAGATACGCAACGTCTATATTAAAATTCGTACCTGACGCCAGATGCTGAGAACCAGATGGCGCTGAGTAATCAAGTCTCGACATTCAACATGATAAGATGGACCACGCATTGCTGACTTTTCGCTAACGCGAAACACAGTTTAATTGGTGCAGGGGTAGGAATACTGTTAGCATGGTACGAATTATAACAACAGCAGATGTTGCGTATCCACACAAACAGCAGCAAGCGAAATTTAATGTCAATGACACAAATATGAATAGTATAAATACATATTGACCTATTCTTGAATTTGTTTAACGTGTTTTTGGCGTAAGAAAAGGAAATTAATCAAAACAGCCAGTATATAAAAATGTGTTGCCACTTGAATTTGAAAAACGCCAGAGCCGGGTACACATTCCAATTGCCTCTTATCACGAATATAACAAAACACAACCCTCGTCGTATAGCAATAAAGCATAAACACATGACTGCTTAATTTAATCTCAAAGAAATCCGCTTGAAATATCGCTCCTTTCACCGCCACGTACATGAACTTAAATCGATACCTTTATGCCAACTTCAACTCGTTCATATCATTTTTCTGATTTTCATTTTCTCAGTAGTACCTATATACCTACATATAGCAAGCAGTAAGAAAAAGGTCAAAAAATTAACTTTTCAAATCATGCTCAAGCATTTTTCCTTTTTTTTTTTTAATTCAAACTTCACTTCAAGCAACTGACCGCACGTTATTTAACATTTTTTAATTATTACCTAGCTTATCTCCCGATCCGGAGACATTATAATTAGTTGCGTTTCGTAATTAATGCGAACGTTATCTACCCCAGGTCGATGTATGTGACCCGCAAGAGAAGTGTGTAAGCGGAGTGTGCAGATAGAGATGTTAAGTTCCGAGGAGGCGGCATTAAATATTTATATTGTCCAAACACGATGAGCCAACACCCTAACACCTGACGAGCAAATATTTGATCTCTTTTGACGTATGTTCCTTATCGGTCGTCCGAAGCGCAAACGAATTGTCGTCAAACATTTTTGCTACTTGGATTTTTCCATCATGGAAAATCGTCAATGCCAATGCGGCGGCCAGTCACTGAATTGAGATTTCAGCTGTTGGGGTGGACTTTCAATTGAGTGTATTGAGTGTACTGATCTCTTGTTGTGCTTTGTGTCTATGTTGGTATTCATCGACCATGATATACTTGTTATTTGTAGCGAGCAAAGAGCAAACACAAACATTGTCGTTCGAATGTACGTTTTCATTTGAATGAAAATGAGGGTGTTCAGCTAACTCTTAGTTCAGCTTGTTTGCTTCATACGTTTAAGATTGTGAATTGACCCAGTCTGTAATGACCAGGCGTGTCGAGTGCGTGCTGCAAATGCTTCTCCGATTCCTCTCTCTCTCTTAGCATAACCCCGGGCCGCATGGACAAGAAGGACATAGTGCACACGACGTTCACGCGTTTGTGCTTTGTGTGACTGAAGATTACCTCATTGCGTTACACCTTCGCAACAACAGCAAACAAAGTCAACCCAAGCCGTGCCCGTGTCAACATCTGTCGAGGGTAAGCACACCTGGTGCACGTTTAAAAGAGTGGAAAATGTTGTTTTGGCTTTGGGAGGCTTAAGGTGCAATGTAGGTATTCCTGAGACAATTTTGTATTTTGAACAAAGCTTTTACTCAAAAAAGCGTAATAAATATTAATCATGTCCAATTAAATGTTCGCAACTACACAGGCACGAATGAAAATAATAATTTTCGTTATAAATGTACAACATATATTTTTTTCTGTGCCTGATGATGGGCGAATGCGTTGCAGCTCGGACGTGCTTGCTGTAAGTTCTTCACTTAGCGGCGCATCCATTTTCCAAATGGATTTTTGGTGTATAAACATCTCTCATAAATATTCATTCGCTAATGTTCCGATATGCGTTCCGAATTGATTTTTTTATTCATTTTGCTTCGAGCATCTATCTACACAGCATACAGCATAGCAGCCAACATGCACGACTTTTTCATTTCCATGCTCTGGAAAAATTTGAATAGTGCACGTACAAGTTTGTTTACTAACAGACCGCCGAAAAACTGTTTTTCAATTTTCATGAGCAAGTTTTCATTGAACCGATTGCCTTAGATAATTAACTAATATTAGGTAGATAAATAGAAAAGTAATTCAATTTTCCATTCTCCCGCTTTTTTCTTGCATTGAAATAAATAATAATTTAGTTAGTTTTAATTCTTCTTTTCCATATTGTTAAGCAAGTGGCAATATTAGGGCCACGAAACCGAAATACTTACTTAATTCCTTCTCTCGGCCTCTACCTAATTAATATTAATCATGCGTACGTGTCAGGAGCGTCGGTTTTAATTAAACCTATAATTAATTAAATTAATGATGCGGGACAGAGAGAAGTCTTAATTGTGTCGTTCGTCCGGGTTGTGAGTTCCAGTTTCAGTCTGCTGGTGTTTATACCTACCAAACAAGGAACCAGGACAAATATAAACTTTCCACATTCTCATGTGAAAATATACTCGAAAACATGAGAAACGCACACTCACGCATCGAACGGCACAATTGCCATCATCAAAAAGCCTTTCGACATAATTGAACCGACTTCATACTAAATTGACAAAAAATGTTTCAATTGTTGACGTTTAACTAAACAAAACGAGAAATAGCTGAATATTTTCCGCAGTATTATTACTATTACTCAAACACGTCCCATTATTTTAATCACTAACAAACGTAATAGCCAAAAAACCAAAAACAAAAAGTTTATTCATAGGAATTTTATATATAGTAACCACCAGTATTAAAGGTAACTCGACCACCCCCAATGGGGTGCTTGCATATACACCTATACGCTACGACTCGCCTTTGCATGGCATAATGATTTCGAGTTTGTGGCGTTGACAAATCGCTGCAGTGGGACAAATATTCACTTTGCAATAGACGGAAACGGGGTACTAAGTAGAGCAATCCAGGGCTATACGATACTACCCTATACACATGTTTAACTGGGCAATATACCATAACGATATCCACGCAAGGCAAGAGAAGGCATACCACCCCCGCAAAGTCGTAACACAACACAGCCGCATAGGCTTACATCATATCGTTTCGTCGTCGTCGCCGTCGGTATTATATTGCGATGTGTATTGTGCTGGTGTAGAGGTTCGTGTCATCGTCGCTTGCTTAATGATTGATTGCTGCGTGCCCCGTAGAAGGAGCGGAGCGAGAGTGAAATCTTTACAGTAAATACACTTCACATCAGGCTCCCATTTAATGATAATAAAGGTTGGACATTAATTATTCAGGAAAACGTATATATTCACTTGTATTACAGGACTGCAGAGAGTTAACTGAACATTGTAGTGAAAAGCAAATATTATATACTTATATCAACACAATATCTACCAAACAAAACTATTATTATTATATATATTTTAAGTAAATACGAACATTTCCTACATTTATTTGCGTTTATATCTACCTACATTTATTTATAACCACCGCGATGATGATTGATTTACTTGACAAAAGGAATGGCAAGTTTTGATTACATAATTAATTTTTACTTAAAATTCTCACTTGAATTTTGAATATACGTTTGGGATTTTCTTACCTGAAAATGAAAAAATCAGAATTAATTTCCCCTTGACGTCAATTGACACCAAACCTGATAAAATCATTTGCTTCGGTCATATTTTCACTTTACATGCATTAAATCATAAAAAATTACGAGCCACAGTAAAAGTCTAAAACGCATTTGCTATAGTTACATTCGTTAGAACCATAACATTGATTTAACACTAACCAACAACCCCCTCGCTGATGCTTCAACTATAAATATGGATAAACGATTAAAAACACCGTCGTAGTCGAGTGCGTCTGTTTATTCTATTTTTAATTGTGACGTTTTAGTTTACAAACATTTTCGAACCTGACTTCTTAACATGCGTGTACAAAATTAGGTTTTATCATAACGACAACCACTGGAAAAAATAAATTTTCGTTTCGGGCGTGTTTATTCAATCGAACGGATCTTGACAGAGAAATTAAACATTTATATGTACTTTTTGCGTCTTATGAGGTAAACCATAAACAATTAATCGTAAGTTTAGAGTTTGGATAGGTATATAGACAAGAGAGAACCGTCAGATGGAAAAAAGTTTTACGCTTTCTCCACGGTTCAAATTTAACTGTCAAAACAAAACAAAAGCAAGTTATGGACGTAGAATTTGAAAACTGCAATAACAATCACATTACTAAACAAAGGCGGTTGAAACAGTGCGATGAAAAAGGGATCACACGGAAAGAAATAAAGATGCAAATTAAGTACATGACTTTTTTTAGATTGCAAATCGTAAATTTGAATTCCTCCCGGATATAGACACGCACCCCTGCAATAGGCACAATGCGGATCAGCAGGAATTAAAGCAATGGTCTTTCTAAATGTTACAAACTATTTTTTGTGCACACATATTGTGTATAAAAGGCAACATAGGTACTTATATGACAATAATTTCTAAAATAACAAAATAAAAAAATTGTTCAAATATTTCGAGAGTTTATTGTTTTTAAAGTTATATTTTTCGCACTATGTATTTCCGTCAGGCAATTAAAATTTTTTGCATGTTTTATGTCGTACACTTAAAATGAACAGGGCATAAAATATGTGTTAAAAAACCACAATTTGCTTAAGTAAAAATGAATAAAAACAACAAATTGTCTATTTTTTGATTTAATTTATTTATATAAATAAATAGAAATGTTTAATCATTCCACTGAGTGATAAATGGTTAATTTAGAGTGAGTATCGTTGGTTAAACAACAATTATTGTCCATAGACGATAAAATCGATTGAAAACTGTTATGAAAATATTTGGAATTTTGGTTTCATGAAAATATGTCAACATTTACACCGTCGATATATATGTATCTGGAAATAACAATTACGAAAAATAATCAAAACTGTTCCAATAATAAAAGCGCCCGCCAATGTTATGGGAAAAATACTGCGAATTGGAATGAATCGTATCGGAACGTTTTGATAATGTTCAACCAAGCCTGAAATTTGCGCGTATTTCCGCCGTATTTCATCGAAAATGCTTGCATTAGAGTCCTCGTCGAGTAATTACAGTCTGTCATTAAAATAATATAGCGGTTGGTCGGACGATTATTTGCTTCTTGAAAATTCGACGACGTGGATGACATCGCGAAAAAGAAATGGACGAGCAAACATTTACATTTTCCCTCACCCGTTTTGTCCTTCTGGCCACCTTTAAAGCCAGTGTGTGAGGTCCGACGATGATGACAAACCCACTGATTGTGGGAATGTGTATTGTGCACCAAACAGGCTATCGATCTTCCAGCTGAAACTCAACAGAGTACCATCCCACCAGCCACTGTGAATTTGACAAAGTGAAATGAAAAAAAAAATCCATGCGAAACGTCTTGAGGCGAAAGGACGAAATTGCAATTTAATGCGATATGGCTTCAGATATCTAGCTTTTATTTTCCGCTGACATAAAAAAATGTAAATCAGATTTAATTCTTTCAAGATTTTTTTCCATTCGTCTTCGGTTCGTGGTTTGGTACTTGGTGAGGAGGAAGCAGGAAGAGAAAATGTAAAAGGACAATGACTCCTTTGCACCAGTACGATGAGGGCGCAGGGATGGGGAGTGGGTGCAAAGTCGAAAAGTAAAAGAATGATTGTTTTCTCTACGCCTCGCGTCCACCTCTTGCTTTCTTCTTTAGCAATGTGACAAGCGCGAATCTTTGCGGAAAGTATACTGAAAACAATTTAATCTTCTCTGGCTCAAAAAAAAATGAATAAAACTTAAGAGCCCATCGCAACAGGAGGCATTTATAATTATAAATTTTTGCATGAGAGAAAAAAATTATAAAAGAGGGATTTTAGAGATGATTATTATTATTAATGTCTCGTAAAATAACGCCTCGAAAAATATTCTCCCATTTTCCGTTTTCGCTGGAATGCATCGAATCTTCCAGAAAAGAAACAGTAATTTAAAATGTATAGCAATGCTCATTGTTCAACACCGGAACAAATACAACAAAAGCATAATACCAAGCACTTATTATAACAATAAAAAGAAAGCTAGGAAATATATAAAAATACACAAGTAACGAAAACGAGGGAACCCCGAAAGTATTTTTAATTAAGTAATCCGGTAATGTGTATTGGTTTTGTTTAAACCTCTCTCTTGATAAGAACGTTATTAACTCCTCTCCTGCACTGATGGTGTTAGTTGGTGAACGTGAGACTGCAAACGTCGAGCAATAATCGAAGTACCAGGCAAGGATATTGGTTATCGAGTCTTCTCATCCTGCCGCCACACTTTAAGAAAAATACACAAAGACCACTTAGCTCAACAGAGAACTGCGAAAAAAGGCGAGCACATGAGCTTAGGAACCACTTTATACATAAGGAGGGTGCCTTCACCCTCCAATTGCAAGCCTACGAGATACATCCACATAAAATTCTTCGCCAAGTAATATCGAAGCACGGAAGCCTTATTTGTAAAGCAAATTAGATCGATTAATAGAGTAACACTTGTGCGGAACTCAACTTAAACTTGCAAGGCTTTTTCTTTTGGTTGCGCGCAAAATTCGTCAACCATCGTAACGCATTTGTTAAATCTTAATAATCCGATATTCTCATGCTTCTTTGGTAAGTGGTCGTGCCGTATTCAAAGCAACGAGCGTTAAAATCCCTTTTTCCATTGCTTCGAAAGGTTTGAAAAACAAACAAGTGTCGTCTTTCCATTCTTTTATGCTTTGTGTTTTTTTCGCTCTTCGTTTTCCTCTTTATTCTGCGCTAGCTTGGTGCTGGCCTTAAATCGTTTCGCGGAAATCATATTCAGCATATCGTCATCGTCGAGACGGTTCACATCCACATCCACATCGGCAGGAGCAAAGTAAACTGCATTATGTGCGCTTCACGTTTTAAAACGCCGACCGAACGAGCGTGAAAGACGCTACTACGAGTACGACTTGTTCGGGGTGATGTTCGATGTGCAAAACGCGCAAAAGGATTCGTTCAGTCGATCGGGCGACGGTGACGTCTTCATGCTCCAGAACATTCAACAATATGTAGATATAGGTGTGTATTATCAATCTATATACACCCTGTTTCAATGCCTACATAATAAAATAAATAGGAAAGTACCAACTTGGAAATTGAAAGGTTGAGGTGCTAGGACAATTCGGCGCGGCCGTTTGGGCGTGATACCCAGCCATAAATAAAAAAAATCTGATTTATGTAAAGCAAATCTCAAATTATTTAGTCATTCATCAAACTTTGGAAATATTATTCTAAAATTTGGTGTTCAGAAATTAAACGCAATAAATAATATTTGTATATTTGCGCCAAAAATGACCTGCGCCTAAACTACTTGCGCCCAACAGCCCCTGCGCCGAAAAGTTCAAACTCTCTGCGCCCAAACGGCCGCGCCAGAACGGCTGTGCCATTCCATGTTTGTTTTCAGTTTACAGTCGAATCATTGAACGTATTCAAATGAAATTGTTCATGAGTATAACTACTCTTCCTGCGTCTACCATTTGTGATAGTATTGGAACGGTCGGTATGTTTTGGTTATAAAATATGGTTGGTGCAAATGTGGGACCGTCCCGATTCGATTTGATTCGATTCGATCTCGAAAGTGTTCGTCGACTTCGTTCGTTTCGCACATTTAGCCTCTGTGAATGCCTTGTATGGTAACCTAATATTTAGACCACACAACTATTTCTTTCGTTTCGATCCGATTTCAGTCACGGTATAAAGTTATTTGCCTGCGTTTTCACATGTCGCGTTATACGTGCCAGCGCGGCGCAAAATTCACACATATTACACTGCGATGTATACAATTTCGTCGAAGAATATATAAAACTCGTACAGACTTTCAAAATTGTGAACATATTAAGTCAATATAGCGAAGAAACTTACCAAAATACAGAGATATACAAAATGTCAAAGACAAATTGCAAATAGTTTCCAACATTTAAATTTAGGTACTTTTCATGGTTGAAACACATTGTATATCTACGAAGCGCATGTGAGCTTCTACGAAAATGGGCCGCGGCCGTCTTACATGTCTTTAACGCATTCAAAAAGCGTTATTACTCGTTACTCTCTTCGCGCTCACATAGAATGGGACTTCAAAGGGAAAAAGGCTCAGCGGGGGTTGATTCCGTGTACTGCACCAACACGCGCCGTAGAGTCGTCGTTCAAAAAGCTCATTTTTAAAATGCTTACTCTTTTTTGCTCTCTTTTATAAGAAACGAAGAGCTCCGAGTGCAAACGTATAAAGGAAAGCTTTCTTTTATATGAAAAAAAAAACACTCGGTGGGAAATTCCTTTTTGTTTATTTGTATATGAATTATATTCTTTTTTCAACGCGGTATCAAAACGTGTAGACATTCACTTTTTTTTGTATTCAGAAAAATTTTCAATTTCTTGTGTAAACTTCAAAAAAGACAACATTTTTACGTAATCCCTATATTTATTTCCTAATTAGAAAATATGAAGGGAAAAGGACTTGGAAAAATAAATAAATTGATGCACCGTGTTCGCGACGTGATGTATAAGTTCGAGGAAAATATATTTGCTTTGTACAGGAACTAGTTAATTATCTATTGATTGAGTGGACACAAAAAACATGTTTTGAAACATATTGAATATTAAAAGTTACCATCAAAACAACAAGATTATTTTGTTAAGAAGCCAAAAACAAAGAAAAGTTTCCTTTTCGTTTATTTATGTATGAGCGGCAGGAGTAAGTTAAATGTAAACAAAATTCATCCTTTAACGTGAAATAAGGCATCATTGAATACACACAACAAGAAGATAGCAGGAATATTTGTGGAAACAGGGAAGATAGAGCAAGAGCCTTCAACAATGTGCCTTCCCATCCCGCATTAGTTGTGAGTCTTGTGTCTTCATCTAAAGGGAAGTAAAGGGAAGTTTGTTTCCGAAGACGTTGCGATAATTTAATACACCCGCTCAATTAGCAGCTTTGACTTGTTATTATGTACATACATACTGTATGCAGATGATGTGAAGTGAATGAAAGGAAATTTACAAGCAAGCAAGTCAAGAGTTTTCGTCTAATAACTTGAACGTTGTTCTGGAAAACACCACAAACCACTATGTTTGGAAACGCGTAATTTTCTTCGAATCAGCTTAATATATTGGAGAATTCCTGGTTATGTTTTTGAAAAATTTCATTAAAACCTCTTAAGTCGTCCTGGAGAAAAATTAGCTGTTTCCATACTTTTACCAAACTCTGTATGATAATCCATTTCTTTGTGCTTTTATATTTGAATAGTGGATAATGTTGATTATGTTGGCATATAACAAAAAGGATTATTCGATACATTGACTAAATGTCTATTATGTCACTAGCTATAGGTACGTGCACGTCGCAAGTGCACGTCGCGAAAGCTTTCAATTGAATATATACCGTGTGATTATTTTACCGCCAAACATAGGAACACGTTCCTATGTTCGATGGTAAAATAAACAAATCAAACTCATGGCAGTGGGGATTTGTATTACTAACGTCACACCGACGGACAGAGAGTGAAAATTTCTCATCAATCATGTTCACAACCGAAGAAAAGGTAGAAATAATAAAAATGTACGTACGCACGAAATAATAGTCTGCAGACTCTTCGGGATTTATTTTCCATAAAATATCCTGACAGTACAATACACTGTCATCCCCAGTCTCTCCCCGTCCGTCGATGTATCTTTTTACCAATACAATTCCCCACAGCCATGCTATGTTCGATGGTAAAATAATCGCACGGTATAGATACGTAACATTAGTGAATATGTTATTAGCCTTCAGTTTATTGCGCAGGATATACTGGGACGTTTGCATGGATTCGATTTCTAATTAACTATCAATGTTATATGAAACCTTATCAAGAAGTCTCGTGTATGCGTGTCAGATTCAAGGATATGGCTCGACATATGTGATTGTGTAGTTCCGTGTAGGCATGTCAAGCAAGGAAGTACCTGCCTGTACCCCGATGGTATTTACATCATATCATATCATGTTATGTTATAATAGGCTTGACAGTTCCATTTGAGTGAATAAACAAGAGGATACGACACATGTGATTTGCATAGTGTGACTCTTTAAATTTGAATTCACTATATTAAACAATACAACATTAAATTTGACGCAAATGAATGAACAATCAGTGAAATTAGTGTCGAAGACCTTTAAATCCGTATACTTATTAATATCCTTATAAGGACTATTCGTCAAAATTAGAACTAAATAAAAAGCGTTTTTACAGCGAAAAAGTATACTTTCTGCGTGCATGGATAGTGACGTTGTTATAAAAGGAAGAACGGAGGAAAAAACTTGACACATCAGGACTCAGAACTAGAACTATATACTCTTCCCATAATATAAAGAGACGAGTGAGTATTTCAAACATAAATCATTTCAAAGTTTAATATTAAAATATGTTGTGCGCACCTGTAAATTATTTCCGCATGGCAAATATTTAAGTGCTCTTAAAGTGTATGAAAAGAAAACTTGACGACTGACAGTGTTGGAAAAAAAAATTTATATACTCCTTGTGAATATGCTGATAGGATATGTAAACTTCAAGAGCTTAAGGGTACCGAAAGGCACGAAATTGAGCCAAGGCGAAGATTTGAGAAGGGGGCAAAGATGAAAATTATATTTATATCGCATGTAGGATTTGCTATTCTTCGTTTAATTCTAGATGTCGAATGTTGTTTGCACTTTCAACAACAATTTACGGAATATATATGAAGAAAAAAGAAACTTTCTCAAAAATGTATCTAACACTTGGCTCCAATCGAATTGTACTCATTCTTGAAGCAAAACATTATTTCTGCGCGTGAAATACTTTATTTATTTTGCGTTCATAATATACCAATTAGAATATCCAATGTAATTAATTAAAGCGTTCCATTGTGCGGTTCCATAATGTTTCCTTACTTTTAATTAATCGTTAATCGTTATTTTTAAACACTGCTACTGACACGTTCAAACGTCGGCCAGTTTGAGACCAACGCAATTTGGGTTGCCTACCATACACCTTAGAAATGTTTTTTTTTTGCTTTGTGCATTTTTGTTTTACTAAAATAATTAAATAAGTCTTCCTTTTAAGGAGCTAACAAAGTAAAAAACCAAGTGACTCTTCAATTTGAAAGGCACCCTTTGAAATTGCATTTTTGATATTTAAGTACACAGAAACCACTTTTATGCTGTCAATAATTTCGAATTGTCGTCAATAATATATCCAAGATTTATCCTTTTCGAATGCAATGGAAAGTTTCGGTAGAGTTGAAAAAAAGCACTTGCTTTAATATTGCCCTTGATGAGGGTTATACACGAGGCCCTCACATGTGAATTATTAGCCCTTGTTGGGAACCGAGAGATATGTTTATAGGTGTTTTCGTTTTGTCTTGGGCCTCCCATTCAGAGTTCGTTCTACTGCTCAGGGTGGTGATGCTAAGGCGTGATAACCGCACATAGATCTGTCAGACGAGTTTGCGGCTTGTCGTATACCACTGCCTCCTTCTTGCTTGCTTATACAAGTTGCACTACCTAGTTTAGTTTAGTGAACAAGCATAAAGCCTCGAGGTATTTATTTCATCCTCGCGTTTAATGTTTACTTTACTATCGGAAACTTGAACGGTTTGTTAGAGGGTTGAGTTGTAGATAGTGCATCATGAATAGATAATTAAAACGTGTAGCATGCATCAAGTACACGAAATAAGCGTAAAATAGACAGAATACTCTACTTCCATTATGTATCGTTATAATTGTGGTGTTTAATTGATCGCTTTTGTTGATGGAGAAGTGTGCGCCGTGGGTCTCAATGGGCTGTCCATATATCATGATACTGGTCAGCGCTTTACGGATGATTACATAACTCAACGAACTAGAACGGACACTTGATGAATATCGTGTGAGTATAAATCTAATATAGATGGAGATCGAAAATCAAAGCGTAACAATGCTGAATGTTTTGACCCTTTTATATAGGAAGGCACTTCAAGCGTCCCGGACAAAATTATGTCCATTCTATCCATCCATCCATCCATCCATGAATATCAAATGGCAATTGAGGTAATAGGGTCTTTACAAAACGTAAACTTACAACTACAAAATTGACAAGCCAATTTTCTGTTGACAACCTGCCGCATAATATTGTTTTGTGAATCAAAAACTTCGACAGGATTTGCCCCCACACGCATTATTGGACCAATGTTTCGCGTAAATCTGCATACCTAAATCTGCGGTATTCAAATTTAAGCGAAATGAAGAGGGACAAATTGATCTAATTTGTAAACATGTTATAGCCAGGCATGTAGCTAAGTATTTTCGTTGAGTTGTACTTCAATTTGGGTTAATTGTTTAAACAAGATGACGGTGTCAGTCAAACATCAAGAGAAACTTAATTTAAAACTTTTGTGTTTGTTCCCATTGGGTTGGAAGTTTTTGTAAACGTTAAAAACGTTCAGGGAAGTTTGAGCTAGTGCTAGAGCAATGTGACTCTCCGTGGAAATATGACGATGAAGCGAGAGTTTTCCCGTCGACTCGTCAAGTGTAAAATGTCTATCTTCTTCGTGGAGGTGCCGCGCCGATGCGGCGAAAATGTGTCAGCAGCTCTAAGTGTGTTTCGCAGTCACATTAAAAACAATTTAAGAATATGAAATATAAACTCATGCCAGTAGAGCAAAGTTTACTTAAAAGTTTTCAAATTAATTTTCTTTTTACTACCCCTTCATTTCAACTATGTATCAGGAAGAACTGAACATTGGCTTAGCATACAAAACGTCGACTAAACACGAAACATCCCTTTTCATAGTTTATAGTTATTAAGGAAAAGGGGCAAACGGCATTCCGGAGTATTCTCCAAGTTCACGTTAAGTTTGCGTAGGTATATACCAACATTACATTGACAAGACTTTCATGAAGCCCTTCATGTCACCCTTTTAAACTTAATAAAAATGCAATAGTCCACATTTCACCTCTTTCAAACTTTTAATGGGGTTGAAAGTTAAAGTACTTGTTATTATTGCGGGGGTTGAATTTAATGAATCTTAATTTGCGGCAAATAACGACCCTTTGGCATTGCGATAGTAAAAATTATTTGCACCTTTTCGACTACACGTCGATTGTTTATAATAAAAGGAATTTCCTTGATTATTCCTGGCCTAGTGTTACGTTTTAGTACTTGCCTTACCACAATAAGAGGGAAACATTTAGGTAGATGCGAATCTGATAATAAAATTTGAGTCGTTATAGGGCGATTTATAACCGCCTAACGAAAAAGGGAAATTAATTAGTTGCCGCAGTGAATTAGCGCTGGGTAAGGGGGACCAATTAGAATTATGGGTTTTACGCATTTTCTCTTGGGCCAAATAAATATTTTCTTCTGTAGGGAGACAATGTTTCTTTGAATTATTGCGGTGTACGAAATAGACGTAATAAAATTAAAATTTAATGCAATTCGGCAATTTTTAAAATTTGTACAAAATGCAATATGGTCAGTACGTACTACGTAGGTATATATCGAGTGGTGAGACGAAAAAAATGCCAACAATGCACTAATTGGCATCTGGTGTAGTTTTGCAATTCCAGAATTGAGTGAGTTACGAGTTTAATCACACAAACATGGGGATAAGCGGTCATTATTGCGCAACTATTTATCGAGAGATTGCTCCCCCGCCCGGACCATTAACCCGCTTTTGTAATTGGAATAAATTTCAATATTTTTGCAATCGAAACCCCGGAAAGGAAAAAGGCAAAAAAACATTACAGGTTCGAAAATGTTGAGTGCAGTGGGTATATGCGTCGTTCGTTAGAAAAGGATGAAAACATGAGAGTACGACCGAGTAATTCGAAATGTTGGAAATTAAAAATTGAAAGGGTCATAAATTTCCAGTCCGAAGCACGAGCGTATAACGTCGAGTATTCAATTTAAAAGGTCCGTGTGTTCAATGCTAGTTTTTCTTTCGGTTACCACTACCGCAACTACTTGCTCGCGTTCACCTTAACATACAGTCTTCCGCGGAATACGCGGGAATGGGGAAGAAAGAAGTCGTGGTGCCAGAAGAAAAATACCAAACGAGAATAATATATTGGTGCGACATTTTAGACGAGTAATAGGCTGTAACGAATGACAAATTCATGATAGCAGAAGCATTCTGTAGTACTTAGTGGTGACAGATCACCTTATGCGAGTAACAGGCCTCTGCGACAGTGCGACACAACCACGAGACCGCGTCGTAGATCTGTCAAGCGGGTCGTGAACGGGACGGAGCACATCGAGAACCATCCGCCATACCCAACCAACACACACTGGGGACTAGGAGCAGCTCTCGAAAGACGAACGACATATATAAAGTCGACTGTTACTCCCCCAATTACGAATCGTCCCTTTTATTCACTTCAACAACCCCGAGAAAAAAATATACCTATATTTAACTTTCTGTTCGCGTCTCGAATAGCTAGTAGCAATTGCTCCAACTATTTTCATTTTGATCTATCTTTCTATGAGAAAGTGGGAAAATGGGTTAAGACGAAACGTTGATCAATTGTGTAAATATTGAAGTAGGTAATTCCCAGGTGCAATAATGACCTATCCATTTAGAGCAATTGCTCGAATATATACGTAAGGCTTCGACAATATTAACAATAAATTCTGACCAGCAACGAAGATGTCGGAGCAAATTACTCTGAGCTATTTAATTTTCTCTAATATTTATCAACAAATTTCAATTCATGCAAAATGTTGCTCGATTTCCATCGTTAAAAAACTCTTCTTCTTTTCATATGACATGTTATAGTTGAGCATATATGATGGGCACATGATAAAATAAAGAACTGAAAAATTACTCTCGTCCTTAGGACGCAGTCAGCGAGAAGAGGTCGTTATGAAATGATATCCTGAGGCTTCGCAAGTCCCAGGAAATTGCATTGAATAAATCTCGCACTCGTGCGTCACAGAGCTCCTTGGTGCCAACATCAAATCTATCTCCATAGTGCGTGGAAGAAGGACACACACACACACACACACACACACACACACACACACACACACACACACACACACCAAAAAAAAAACCGACAAAGATGCAAATATTTAAATTCTTTTCAATACACTGGTAAGTTGTGCAGTCACAGAAAAAAGATTTTACAAGCGCACGAATGAAATATACACGATGATGATGAAAAAGAGAAAAGATCCGCTTGAGGGATTACCGTATTTCATTAAAATATTTTACTGTCTTCCTTTAAGATATGACGTAACTTTGCCTTTATCATTTTCACAATGAACATATTTTCGTGCATGACTAAGTTTGCGATATAGTTGACCGTGTGCGAATTTCAATCAACTTGCCACTCGAATTCAAACATCACATCCTCCCACGTCCCTTATCCTGCACTCTCACTCTCTCTCTCTCTCTCTCTCTCTCGAAACCTTGTGTGTATAAAGTTGAATGCTTAGTTTAAGTTTAGATCATGAATAAAATAATAGATTGTTGAGCGGGTGACCGTTTTGCATGACTATAGTTTATACCAGTTTTCATCGCGTTGCTCCTTGTTGGTAAGGATGTAAGTAAGGTATACGCCATATGACTAGCTAGGAATGTTGTATATTGCGTTCGCGCGGGAGTTTGTATTGTGAATGGTATGCAATGAGAAAGGAATACATCGCATCACGAATATATTTATCTAGAGATCTAGAGAAACGAAGTTTATTGCGTCTAGTTATGTATTCAGAGCAGCAGATTGAAACGCGATCCCTGGAGAACTCTCTCAAGCGTTTGCCCCAGTACATTTCAGATATTGTTGGTGACTATTTGTTAAATATTTCGTGGATTTAACTAAAAATCATAGTTGCTCCCAGCTCTAGCTATCCCTGCGTCGCTAGGTTATCTACAAAGAAAATTTAATTCCCCTCTTGTGCTGTTGCTATTCACATTACCAAATGAATTTAACGATGTTGAAGCTACAACAACGAATTCTAAAGTATTCTTTTAACAATAGGGCGCAGCTATACAAAGCTCAAAGTCGCTGCTGGTCTCCCAACTTTTTACGAATAAACGAAGCGCCAGTAGACTCGACTCACTCTCCAGACAATTAATTAACAAAATGATCTGGCCTTTAATTGCTAATGTTAAATGTTGATGAATTAAATAAAAGGATTATCGCCTGATGGTATTATTGAGAGCCTCTCTTAATTTAGATAAATGGAGGATAATGTATTTTAGTTTGTTGCGGCGGTACGGCGTTTGTGGTAACGTCGTGTGTAGCAACGATGTGGTGATGTTGAAACGACAACAAATCGCATTCCCTGAATCCATAAGCTTCGATGCTCTCTATAGAACATACATACACAAATATTGAATTGGGCCATCCACTTAACCAATATCCTAGGATAGTGATGTGCGGTACACACTGTGCGGTACACATAAGCGTGTCGCCCCTTCGAAATTGCTACACACTTGGATGGTGTTATCGTGACGTAAATCCTCTGGCAATGCAGGAAGGAAAGGGAGCGGCTACAATTAGCGTGCACATCGTGCTGGGCTCAAGTACTAATCCGTTAATGTCTGACTGATACATGAGTGGATGGATGATCCCATGTTAAATATGAGTTATTATTAATGCAAAGCGGATTAGATGTGATGCCTGTGAGTACAAACGTTATGCGAGACAAGCGTGGTGAACGATGAAAGGAGTTGTGGAAGGTTTCTCTGTCATCTAAAGATCTTGCTTGGTAGGTTAGCCTTGAGATCTTTAGAATGATCTTGCGATGGTTGAGTGTATACCTATTACTACGATATTAACGATTTCCAACATTCAACGCGTTAAAATCCTCCAAAATTAATGAGACCTAAATATTTTTTGGTATTGCGGATAATACTGGAACCTATAGTGGATTAATTGCTGACATCACCTATCTCATGGGTCGGCAGACCGCGGCTCTTTGCACAGCATTTGCGGCTCTTTGAAAATTGTTTGTAGATTTCAGAGGTTTTTTTTTGGTCACCGCGGTCTCAGATATATATTTGTACTTTGAAGAGCTTTTTTTTTGGTCTTCGCGTTCTCAGATAGATATTTCTACTTTGAAGAGCTTTTTTTTGCTCTTTGAGACTGAGAGCTTTTTTTTTGGTCACCAACAAACAAATTTCAAGATTTCACTAAGTTTAAAAAAAAAATTTGGCTCTCTGATATCTTCGTTATCATGTTTTCTTCACAATTTGGCTCTTCTCACTGGAAAGTCTGCCGACCCATGACCTAGCTAGATAAATATAAACA
>JARJEB010003082.1:0-12433 GCA_030264535.1 Liometoxenus newtonarum
TCGGTCCCATTCACACTAATATTTCAAGCTCGGTCCGCAAATTTCCATTTTATCCTGATCTAAGTATTTAACACAAAAGTTATTTAACGCAAGAAATTTGTAATTGCTGTAGTTCTACCCGTGAGTGTTATTCCCTTCTTTACAATTCTATTTTACCTGTTTGTGCAATAAAATAGTGGTCGAGATAGTGTCAATAAAATGTAAACATTTTAATCATAAAAGTTTGGGGCATAGTCGTTGGGAACTTCCCGACTCAGGACTCAAAAAGTAATTTTATGACTTTTGCCTAAACACACTTGTCCGACTCGGTCCCACTCATCTTTCAAGCTCAGTCCTCATTTTATACCGATAAATTTTTAAGTATTTAACGCAAGTAATTTCTAACAGCCATAGTTCTACCCGCGAGTGTGACCTGGATGTATCAATAAACTTTTAAAAATTTAAATCATAAAATTATAAAATCACCAGTTGGGACATAGTCGATTCAGTTGTCTAATTAACAGGATATTAAAGTATTAATGTGAAATTTAGCAAAATACCGTTACCGAGTCATTTCTAAATCTAGCCAAATGTACCTATAACCTAACTTATAGGTGAATGAATTATAGTCACGTTAATACGCAGTTGTAGCAGTAATTGAATGTAACAATATTAGTTTATTACGTCGGGGTATTTAGTCGGACGCTTGAATTGAATTATCGGCTCGTAATTATATCCTTGAGTATACGAGCCTAGGTGCCTGAACGAACAGGACTATTCATGCGTTGTATAATATTTCGTTTCACTTATGTTCTGCTGGTAAATGCATATGCTACAAGCCTGCATAGACAAGACTAGATGCTGCTGCGAGTAGTAGTAACACAATAACTTATACTTTATTGGATGTAAGGGGATTACGTTGATATTATCTCGTTCGTAATAATGTTAGTTTAGCTTTGTGAATTATTAATGTGATTTTAAAGGACTATATGACTGCTGGACCTGGCCAGTGAGCATTAAACGATGAAGGACATACATGTTGTTTGGCCCTTTATGACGTATACTGCTCAATTCAAAATTGCAAAGATTGACGGTTATTCCGTTTTATATGTTTAGATAATATAGAATGGAATATATGTAAGGATAAGCAATGTCATTGTGTGAGTTAACCGATAATTCAATAATTTTGAGTACTTAATTGGTAATGTGTGGTTTAAAGTGACTATTATGCGGGACTGGGAGAGAGAGATAGAGTTTAAGATACGTTCGTTCAGTTTAATTATCGTGATGAGAAAACGAGGAAATTTGATGGTGAGAATGGCGCAGATATAGATTTTGCTCGTCTATGTGTTCCTAATCGATTTCTCTCTTTAGTATCTAGTTACTATTAGCCCTGTCGGTCCCAGGGTTAATATACTAGTGGAAGGTATCCTTGATTGATTCTTGCAATTGCTGATAATAATATATCACAGTCGGAATTGAAATTCCGTACTAAATACGTAAAGTACACTTTAATTAGAGAACTATTGTAAATTTAAAAATAGGTCATTTAAGATAATTTAATTTGTGCACAAAACTTCCTGAACAAGATTTCCAGATTTTTACGAATTTTAATCCCGATTTTAGTAAATCTACTATAATATAAAATTTCATACTTATCTGCTCCGGAATTTTGTTCACAGAACCCACCCCCACCATTTATACCTTCGAAACCAGGTTGGAAGGTTAAAATGAATTATCTCTATATTTATATTTTATTTGGTATTCGTGAGCAGGGTGAATATAAATCGCATTTGAAACATTATCGTATCGCTATGCCCATTTTCGTAAAAAAGAGGGTTGATTAGGTGTATCTCAAGACACAAACGTGTATAATGCGAATAGAAGGGGAGCTAAGTACAAATGTAAATGGGGAAATAAAAGTGCAAGATTTTTTCAAAACAGTGAGGGTAAAATGTATATGCAGTACCTGACTTGTCTATCAACATGTCAAATTTTTCTATCCTTAACGCTTTGGTACAATATCGATCGGTGTGTTTTACACTGTCTGAATTACAAACATGAACTTGGGGCAACCACAGCACAGTTCACAGAAAAAGTGGGAAGGTGAGAACATGTGCAAGTTGAGTGCACATTAATTGAACAGATGAATAATGAGATAGGAATATTTAAATATTAAACATTTCATTTATCTAGCGAAATAAATTAATTCGCAATTGATTAATTTAGTTCCAAGCAGTTTTATACATGAGAAGTACCTTTTATTGTGAAATAAGCCTGGCGACGTCGCATGCAATAGCGTGGAGAGTCAAGCAGGTCGACAGGTGAAGGTCACTTGAGTTGGGAATAGGTGAAAACTCCCAAGGTCAATCTCATACATAATAACAGGTAATCAACATACATATATTATGTACCATCAAGATCAATAAACATACGTACACCTGGAAGGCAGGCCGAATTGAAAAATATATTTGAGAAAAGAAACATTAACACGAACAAACGCTCTACTAGCAAAATATTATAGAAGAAAATATGTTGAGATACTAGATGTTCAAATATTTTATAAGCATACCAAGTTCAACTTTGTGGCAAAATAATTGATTCGTAGCATAACATGTCTGAAAATGCTTGTATTTTTAGGTACAGAAGTATTGTAAATTTGTTATTATAAATTTTCTATGATTTTTTTACTCGCCTATAATTTGAGTTGTGGTTTTGTACGTAAAAGTATGGCAAAAGGCATATAGATAGAAGCGTGAGCAGGACTTGAAGTCCTTTTAGTGTAATTCTGTTTATGGTGGACGTTTTTAGTGAGTGTGTGTGTGTGTGTGTGTGTGTGTCCTGCTTCTTCATATCGAAGAACTTTATGGCCAGGCCATATATTTTATAGAGGTACGTTTTATCGAAAGGCACTTTGTTGTAAGATGTTTTACCTCGAAAAATTCCCAATTTGCCCAAACGAAAATGGAGCACTTAGGAGGAAAGCACGATAGAGATCTTTGCCTCACATCATAAGGACGAAGAAACAACGAGAAAAGTTTGTTCAACTCATGCCTACGATATAGTGTTATTTCGTATAATCTGTATCTTGATTTGCTTCATTTCAACAATAAAGCTAATAAAAATACACATCGGAGGGATTAGAAAACAAGCTAAAAGAAGACATTGACATTTTTATTTAGCTATACAACCACTTGAAAAGTATTTTTCCATTTTGAGATTATTAAACAGCAATTACGATACCAAAATGTCCACAGACTTTACAGCACTGTGATGTATGTAAAGAGCTAATAAGTTGGTTGGTAACACTGTCGGTTGCAACGGTGGACGTGCAACCCACGGCAACCCACCCTCTATGGGTTGCTATGCAACAACCGTGCACTGTGAAAAGACGATGGCAAGAGGAGGAGGAAAGGGGGAAAGACATGTCAATATGCAATCCACACAATTTTCAAAAGTAGTTGATGATGGTAATATTAAAAACAGTGTTACAGAATTTCCTAAACCTGCTACATTTATAATATCAATTTAGTATAAACAATTCGTGTCATTAAAATGTCCCTTTGCCTTAAAATGCTTACACCATTGTTTCCAGTAAGAAAGTAATGTTAGAATGGAACCACAGTGTAATGAGTATTTACATTTTCGGGAATCAGTCGACATTTCCACATGGGAAATCATCACATCGCTCATTTCCTTTACGCAATCTTTAGCTATTCTTCCCTCAGTCTTTACAGGGTTTTCACTCACTATCCCCGCTATTCGCAGTAGATATGTTTTATACTTTTATAGTATCCATCATAGAGATCAGCAGCCACTCAACAACAATAATTTATGAGACGAGCACATTTATTCGATCTAATTTTGACTTGTTTGATTTGCACTCGGGCACCACACCACTTTATATATACGCTCTCTTTAACATTTCTATGAATATCGACAATTTTCTAATGTCAAGGGTTAAACTATTACACAACACCTTTCAATTGGTGCGTAGAACTGGTCGATCGTAAAAGTAATTTTGATCGGAAAGTGATATGGCTAAATATTTGTGCAATTTCTACTTTCCGATCGACGAGTTCTAAGAAATCGTATTGTATAGGGTCGGAATGTTGTGCGGTGCGAATTTAATGCACCGATTTTTTTACAAACCTTCTGAAGACATAATAAAAGCTCCATTGAAATATTTTATTGCAGCCGCTTCATTAGAATTTGACACTGACACGCCTAAAACTTGTTAAAATAACTTCACCCCTGCCTAAGGGCGCCTTAAAATATCATTTCTTTTTGTATGTGCCATTACATTTCAACATTTTTTTTTTGTCGAAAGGAGCCAGCATACCTCGTGCACGTTAATTAAAATTAAACAACATTCGTTCCCTAATCTGTGAGCATATACTTACTCTGCGAATCTTTTCTTTTTTACACTCACTAAGGAACTCTAATTGCCGCAATGCTTTTATATCACTTTACGCTTTTTTTCTTTTTCATCATCATCCACTTGTGCAATAACCCTCCGCGTATAGTATTCTTTTCTCTCCTGAATGTGTGCTCAACAAGGGCACAAGGGGAGAATACACGGATTTCTTTATTTTTACTTTTTATACTTGTCTTCATTTTTATTTTTATTTTCCGTCGATGAGCAGTGGCAGATTGCGTTCTTATGCCCTCCAGCAAAACGAATGCTTTGGCGAACAACAAAGAGGAACTTCCAAGCGACGCCCGTTTACATCGGTTACTTAGCGATATTTGCCGCTTCTATGTAGTAATCAATGTCGGTGGACGTATTTGTTTTTATTTGGAAGCATCATGTACACTTACAACATGTATTACATACTGAGGGTAACAGAAAAGCTAAGAAGTCACTTAAATTCTGAAGATAAATTAGTAAATTCAAATCACATGTAAATTGATTCTTGCGTATCAGAAAGCGGATTGCATACAGAGAATAGCACCAAGCTATTTATTCACGAGGCAAACATGGACGTACGAGGCAGGTACGAACATAAGAATCTAAAAATAATATGTTCGTAACCAGAAATCATAGGCTGAAAAGGCAAACGCAACGAACAGCACGGACGATAGTAGAAGAGATTAGCGGATTCCAGAACCGCCTCCCTATAAGGAGCAGTGTGGAGTACCCCTTCCCCTTTTCTGTAAGGAGTATGCATCTTATCCTCATTATCCTCATTATATATCCTCATTACCCACAATGTATCCTCATTAACCCCATTATCCTCATTATCCTCATTATGATAATGAGGATAATGGGGATAATGAGGATAATGAGCATAATGAGGATAATGAGGATAATGAGGATAATGGGGTTAATGAGGATACATTGTGGGTAATGAGGATATATAATGAGGATAATGAGGATAGAGATGCATACTCCTCACAGAAAAGGGGAAGGGGGACTCCTCACTCCTCCTTATGGGGAGGCAGTTCTGGAATCCGCTAATCTCTTCTACTGACGATCCCTGGGAAGGATAAATCGCTTACTTAAAGCAGCAGGCGTGAGTCCGAAAGGCTTCGGAAAGTCCAAGCCAAGAGCGTGCCCTCAATTCCCATGCCCGATAACGACCTACGAATCGTCGGCTGGCGAGGTTATGGCGCAAGAGCAAGGATCAGAACACGCGGCGCTCGAAAAGACGAGTGAAGCAGCGGAGCGTTGTCAAAACGAATACGTCCGAGGTTTCGCGAATGCAAGCGCCCGCCTGGTTGCCTATAGTGCTCAGACAGTTTTCTAAAAATTATAACACAACTTGCCTATATCCACTTGCATAATAATGGAGTCTTTTAGAATAATCAGTATAAGTATATATTTATTGCTCCGACTTGTGGTTTCCTCCGACTTGTGGTTTCCTTGTGCAGTGACTCTTAATAATAGTATTTGTAGGTTTAAACGGATTTGTTTGTTGTTAAATGGGTTCGTTAGGTACCTTCGACGATGTTAATTGTTAGATAAGAACATTTGGTTAAGTTCAAAGAAAGAGGGTTAATTCGATAAATTTCATCGATTTGAACACAGAACGACCAGAACTCCATATGCTAGCAGCTCGCCGAATGCATCAGGTTCCTGATTCCTTAGAAATGTATTTAACGAGGTATTTAAGTACTTCATAAATGTTCCAGATAACTGTCCTATTTTCACAATAGCAAATCGCGAATAATAAATTGCATTTTCGCTTTGGACAAGTGTTTATTTTAAGCGGTCACAGCGTGGATGTGAAAATTTGATTCGCGCAGAGTAACGAATAAATAATTCAATTATTTTGAAATTAAATTAGGTATTAATTAATTTTTAAATGAAATAAATTTAAAGCAAACTACGTAAATAATACTAAAATAAATTAAAAGTGGTGATTCATTTTGAATATTAAAACGGGTGTGCTTCTCATTAGTATTGTTTTATCGCAAGAAAAGGAAAAATCAGGACAATCTAAATAATTTTAAGTTGCAGCGATGAAATCGTCCCAGTAAATAATAATAAAATAGGAACAGGTAGTGCTATAAAGTCATATAACGAGAAATATGATTTAACGGTTTTAATTAAAACAAAACTCGTCCTTAATATAATAAATTGCATCATAATTATAAAATATATAATATATAGTATTGTACATCGTAAGTATTAAAGCGATTTAATTAGGGACATAAAAGGTTTACGCGGGTCGCAACAATTAAATCGATTCCACCTGAGTTTTCGCATTTCGAAATACGAGGAAAACACTTCTACCATTCAGGTCCGCACCTAAATTTATTCGAAAATACACAAAGCGACTTTTTTGTCATCGTTGAGAATCAAATGTTAATTTTAAACAATAAAATTTGGTTATCATTATTTAGCCAAGTACTTAACATTTATTATTCTAAGCCTGCATAAAATCACTAAATTGATTTAGAAGCCAAAAAACTTTTGTATAATTTCTAAATGGGTTTTGCAGATGGTTGTCGCCTCTCTTGTTTCATTATTACATTCAAAGTGTAAAGCGATTCATTTGAATTAAAATACAGACAACTTTTCGTTGTTAGTTTGCTTTTTATATATTCATGGCATTCATTAGAAGTGTCCTTTCACAGAATATTCTTATAATACCATGACAAGCATTGTGTGAGTGAGAATTCTACAATTGCTTTACCTCTTATTCTGAAAAGCATTATCAATTGTCGCAACAGATTTTAATGGCTTTGCTTGCAATCTTTCTTCATGCATTGCTAATGAAAATGGAACTGTGATAATAATTATCTGTGTATATGTAGGTATATAGATGGTGAAGTAGTCATATTGGAAATTACCTTCATATCTCCTGGCATTTTAAGCAATAGAAATAAATTTAGAACGACTGCTCGATTCAAGAATAATGCGAATGAATAGAAGGATAACTAACTATACTGAGGGATGCAATTATGTTTTCAATACTATTGTGAAAATTGGAATTATTAATTAAATAGTTATTTTTGCATCACTTCGTATAATAATATTTAAGTCGTCTGAAAAGTGCATAGCAGACGTAGTTTATTATTAAATTTGAATTAGCATGTCAAAGCTAACGATGATGGAACTTTATAGACATCTTATGGTTCTACAATCCCAATGCATAGCTAGACTATGGATTTTATTATCTGCGCTTTTAACATTCAGCGATATAATACGTTCGCATTTTATCTTTTTTCGTTTTTTTTTTTTGTTGAGAATCGGTTTATTCCATTTTTACTTCTTCAATATCTGCTTGGTTGCTTCTAGGCTGGGTTTCGTTTTTGTGGGTTTGAACCGTAAGCATTTGAAAACGAAAGACTAGTCGACAAAGTGAATCGCAGTTTTTTTATTATTATACATATTCTGCCAAAGCGGCGGTTTTGAATTAAAAACGCAAGCAACGAAATGGAAGTGGTTGCGGTAAAAAAGCCCTCGGAAGTTTGAAATATTATCTTCCGCTATAATCTTCGTTTTTAAATGTACATCCTTCATGTTTTCTGTGTGCTCATAAGTACACATACTAAGTGGATAGTACCATTTATAGAAATTTATTCAAGTACGGGAAATAAAATTTTTTGCTGTAGCACAACCGGCCATATTAACTATGATTTCGCAAAAATCGTCGATCGTAGAAGTAATTTTGATCGGAAAATGGAAATGATATTGATTACAATTTGATATCACTAAATTTCCACTTTCCGGTCAAAATTACTTCTACGAAATCGTAGTGGATATGGTTGGAAAGTTGTGCGGTGCGAATTTAACGCACTGATTTATTTAAAACGTTAAAGTAGCAGCAAATTCTTCTCAAACGAAGTTGTTGAATGTTGTAAACGCCGTTGTCTGTTTTCTTTTTGGTTTGGTAATCACATTCGTTTTTGACTTTGTCTAAGTCTAAGATACACATTTTTTCCACGGGAAAATACTCATTCTCTCATTTCTAATACTTACACCATTTTTTCTGCAATAAAATATTAAATTCCTAATACATTTTTCCTATTACACCATGTCATTTTGGCCGATCCTTTTTACTGATGGCCGCACGGTAAAAAGAAACGAAAAAGAAAAACCTAGGAAGACAAAAACTTGGAGATAGGGTATAGCTCCCTAAATTGGTTCTGTCAGAATCTCAGGTTTTCTTTTATCTGTCCACGTATACGAATTCAACCGGACCACTAGTGGCTATAGGTTGAAACTAACGAAGAAGGAGGAATGAGCCGAAGCTGGCTACGAAATCGGCTCAGGACACTTAAAAGAGATTGATTGACGTGCTAACTTTATTTGATGGACAATCACATAAAAATCTCTTTAACTTCATAAGTATCGCATTAAACGTCTTACGTCTTACGAAATCGTTTTCTTTTAAGAAAATACTTTACTTTTTTTCTGGTATAATATCCAAGAACATAGTTTTAATTCAAAAGGAAAATAAAGAGTATTCAAGAAAGTAAAACATACTTAAATTAAATTAAATCGAAGCAATTTATTTAGCTCTATTTCTTTGTGCACTTTAATTTCATCAACACCATTCGAAATTCGGAGAAAACAAATAAATGTTGTTGCATTTGTTAAGTTGGTGTTGTAAGTTTCTACCGATTTTAAATGACGAACCTTGCATGGAACTCAAAATTGTATGACCAAGAAATATCTTAGGATATTCTTGAATGGAAAATTCATGAGTGGTGCTTTACACTCGTCGAGTGTTTTTAATTAAACGTAGAAAGCCACAGCCTCAACATATAGCTATATAGACATTTATTTCGTTGGTAGTTTGATGATAGACGGTTGTATTAAGTTTCCTGTTGTTCTGTAGGTAGTGGCCGGTTTAAAATTCAAGTATTACCCAAGCCTTACTTGGTGAAACAAAAGACTCCTTAAATGGCAAAACACGTTAGCCATTTTAATGTCCTTCACAAAGAATTTTGGAATAGTTTTATTTTGATTAACTTTCTTGCAACACTCAGTACATTATATAGCAAGTATGGTATATGTACATAGTGAAAATGTTAATTACTTTTCCGCAATTAAAATTTAGAGTCCGGAGGATTGTTTTTAAAAGGAAAGGAGACGTTGGAGCTTCAGGGTTATGTGGAAAAGGTCGGATTGGTGCAGTCTCTGAGCTGCCCTCCATAGTTACGACGACGACGTTTTGTGTGCATTGCGGAAGAAGATTCGAACGCAGGCTAACCTAGTTCGCCTAGTTACATAGCGAGGAAATGAACGAGTTTATTCGAATCTTGCCCATTTCCCATGTTTGTTCCTTTCCATTCCATTTTGTTGTTTCGTTGTGGTCCTTGTTGAACTTGGTTGGTTGATTGTTGCAAGGTTGAAGAACTTTTTCTGAACAAAACGTATAAAACAATTCCCACCATGGAAGTATAGAGTAAAGCAAATCAACAAAAGTAAAAAAGTAACACGATACAAGCAGTTGAGCAGGAAAGTGGAATTCTTTTCTGCATTCTCGCGGTCGCCGAAGTTAATGCATGTTTGTTGTTAATATTGTGTTTGGATCGTTCCGTAACGTGATTAAAATGCTTTCAGACTTGGAGTGTGTAATAATAAGTTGAGATTGGCGGAGTGCGAAGTCTATTAGCCATTATGACCAACACCACAACGCTAAACACAACATCAAGCCCGATATAAGCGATGCTTTTGCACATGTGTTCTTTGAACAACCAACATTCACGACTTTGTACCGATAATTATAGATTTATAATAATAAGTTTACACACCTACATTTACATTTTTATATTATGCATCGACTTTGACTGCACGGAATTTCGATTTGTGGTTGAAAATTTCTTTTTGCATTTGAAAATATGAACCGAACACGCACAATATGCATTACGAAATTATGATATTCTATAGTTCTTGAACTATTAATACAAAAATATTTTCAAGCAAATATTTCGTTCGCATATCAATTTGCCATAAAAGTTGTGACGAGTTGATAAGAATATTATTTGCATTTTTCATTTCATATTTTACGCACCATAAACTCCGTTTCTGACACATTTAGAACCGGTGCAACTAACATCCACAAAAGCATCGTAGCTTAGCTTAGCCTTAGATGAAAGGAAAGGATGACTTCAACTTCAAGGAAGCAACTATAACATTTTCAACGCCATTCGCTACTTACGTGTTAGTCCTTCTGTTACTGTTGTACGTACAGCTACAGCTAAGAAGAGCATTCGAAGCATTTTGTCGTTTTGCTCGAAATATACAATTGTAAATATTAGAAATGTCGAAAAGTGGGACAAGGCAGAACACTCAGAATGTATACGAATACGTGAGAAGATATCGCGTTGCACTTATACAAAATTGACAACCCGCTTGTGAATATTAAACGGTTGCATTTTACAACGAAGGGCTTTTTCGTCTTCGCACGTTCCAGAAGTAACGGGTCGGCCACATCATAGCGCCAACTCAAAGAAACGACGTCTTTTATTTCATGCCAAATTCGTGCTTGAAATATTATCATCGCAACGCAAAGAATTCTATATTAGAAATATTGAAAAAATACTGACATATACAAATAGAAACGTATTTCAAAAATTACAGAAAGAGTAAAATATCAATTACATATGCCATTCGCCGAAGAGTATTAAGAAATATTTGAAAGATATTTAAATTGATGGCTCAATGTAGAACTTTTATTCTACTTTCAAGAAACGAAACAACGGGGCTAAATTTATAAATTGCGTGTTTTCATCGTTCGTGTGTTACGTTCGATGTTATATGTTTTCCTTTTTCTTTTCTTGTCGAGGAGTTTTTTCTTTTATTTAGGTATGTAGGTACGTTAGTTAATTACGTTTTAGTTTTGTATAAGCATGTTAATGTGTCATAATTACACGACATGCACAACTAATATTTACATTAATATTTAATTTAAAAATCCATTCAATAAAAGAGATTAATGAATTATTAATTTATTAATTCATTGAGAATTGGGAAAATCACGAATAAATACATTCCAAAAATTCACATTCGTAGGGGTTGTAAGATTAAGAGTAGGAGTAGGATTTAGCAGTAAGAGTATGAGGCATATGTTGATGTTTATGGAAAAAAATTAGGAGTAAGACTAGTATGGACCCTGTGAAGATAATGTGACAATGTGAAGACAGTTTGCTGCTAACTTCCCATAAGTATACGCAAGCGACCTTCAAACGAGACTATCAGAAGTTTGTCGAATTTCAATTCCACGTCTTACTCCTACTTCTATTTCTGCATAAACTTGGACATTTACATGCTTGTGTTTTAACTTTTCCAGGTATAATCCTAAAATACTCTTACTACCTACCTCTGCTTAAAAGCAGCATTAGTCTAGTCTTCGATATAGTTAATTAATTTTAATAAATTTCAATTACCATTTTACATACTTCAAGTTATAAAATTTATGATGGATATACATTTATGTTTTTAATGAATGACAAATTAAGAACTGAATATTAATATTTTCATAAAGTGACTCATGAGTTCAGCCAGTACTTGTGTACTTTCTGCGTAGTTGACGAAAAATTTATCATAACTGGACAGACGCGGCGCGACCTTTCCGTAATTGAAAGGGTTAATTGGGTTTATTAGTCAACGCCGTTGAATGTTTGTTATAAGTATCTTTCTTTTTTGTTATGTTGATGTGTTATTAGTGGAATTCATTTCGAATGCGTACAGCTTCATAAATATAACAAGCAACAACGACGGATAAACACGGCGGCGAATATTAATTGTATAAGCGTTGAGTAGTTGTCATCGCACAATTTTTCTGCCCTACGATCTTCATAGAATGAAGAATTACATCGACCCGCACCCACACATTCACTTTATTATATTCATCCAAAAAAAAATTTAAAACTGAATTGAGTTCGTTTTTAATAAAATTGTGAAAATTGAATAAAATTTAAAAATACCTTAATTGTCCATATTTAATTTTAAGTCAATATTTTGAGCAATTAGGAATTTATTAGTTTACCGTTT
>JARJEB010003095.1:0-11052 GCA_030264535.1 Liometoxenus newtonarum
ATTGGGCTAAATAGGCTATGTTCAGGGGCGGATCGAGACACCGGGAGATCGGGCGATCCCTCGAAAGGCCGGTGCCTCTGGGGCCGCTTCAATCGAACAAAAATAATACTTTTTTTAATTCTAAATAATTTTGATACACATACTATGTATGTATTCAAATATATTTGTTCTTTAAAATCAAATATGTTTTTCGGGTCGTTTTTTAATTTATTTTTTTTTTTACTAATTATTGGAAATTAAAGGGCCGCTGCTTTTAAATCGCCCGGGCCTATTTCATAGTTCGATCCGCCCCTGGCTATATTCTCTCCATTTTGTTTGCTCTAAGAGTGAAATAGTGAAGATTTGAGGTTATATACTCACGTGCACATGACGTTTCTTAGCTTATCCAAATTCTCGCCGGCGAAATACCAATAGTTACGATCACATCTTTGGACATCTTTTTCGATGCGATGGAGATTCAAACCAAAATTGTTGAGTAATTCGGTCTGGAAATATGAAAAATTGTAACTTTTTTTTAAGTCAGACCACTTGTTGTGACAACCTACGCTGTAAACTCCGCCATTGCTGCTTGCCGGTGAAACACATGCCGGGGAAACTAGGCCGTGCGTCTCCAAACAGGAATCCAAATTTCCGCATTCTTCTTGTACAGCGTCCAAGTCCGAATTGATGTTTCCGTCTCTGGTATCAATACTGACCACCGACATATCAACGCTGGCGTTTGTGACGATCACCTCGTGGACGAAATCTTGATGCCGCGCTGGCAGTAGTAACTGATCTTCTTGTTTGCTCATCTCGGGTGTCTTCACATTCTCATCATCATCACTCCCCATGTACTTGATGGTGTTCTGCTTCTTTGGTTTTTTGGGATTTTGGGCCTCATTCGGATCGATATTTTCTTCGTTCTCCTCGTTGGAGGATATATCTTCGTTGGAGATATATTCGTAATCACTGACATCATCTTCAAACACCTGTAGGAAACATATATAATAAGTATAATTTTATGACAAAAGTGATGTTGATTGATTATAGGTATAGCTCACTTCATTGCTAAGATCCCTGGGTATTGATTGTGGTACCTGTTCAGCACTAACACTTTCACTACTCAATTTGGCGATAGCATTCGCAGTGGATTCTTTATCCCGTTGTCGCACAATTGCTTCAACAGCCAACCATTCGCTCATGGTGTTCTCGTACGCCTGCTTCGTTTCCTCATTGAGCACGTTTCTCTCTTCGATGGTGCTGCCAAATTTGAAATGTCCCAAGAGGTACGGCCAAATTTCACGTCTAAGATCATCGGTGGCAATACCACCGAAATATGCTAATCGGAAGACTTCTTTGCCATCACTACAAACACCATCGTTGCACAACTCGCCCCACTTCTCCGCCGTCAAACCATCATGTGCACCATCATCACTGATAATCTCGGCATTCACCAAGCCACTCAAATGTGTTCGCACTGTGTTTAGATGCCGACAATACGCCAACCATCCATAGAAGGCTCTCGAGATAATTTGACGTTTCATCGAATCGCATACAGCACGTATGCAGATGGTGGGTGGGCTTGAGGGGACCATTTGCGGTTGGTCCATACTGAAACTCTTCGTTGAACTTTCGGAGCTTGTCGATGATGATGCCAATTGTACACGAACTTTGGTTGGTAATTTGGCGTGGGTGTCCATTAATTCATTTCTTCTTGCTTTAATTTTCAAAATTATATATCAAGGATAAATCGAATTAGGTACTTACCTAAAAGGATTGGTAAACACTTACGTATTATAGGATTCAGATTATCAATGATTCTGAACACGTAGTCCTTATTGATATCTTCGGCTTTCGCCAGAGCAGGAAGTGGTCGCTTCTTTTTCTTATTCTGGCCACCACGTTGTGACCACAATGGTGGATCCAATCTGCCACGTGGCAGTAGACCCGTTTCGATGCAACTTAGAAACGCCAGCATGTGACCACCTTTGGGGAAATGGATCGGTGGTCGTTGGACACCATCTTGTCCAACCAGGATTACAGTGCCCCCGGATTCACTGTCCTGATGACAATGAACGTATACAATTTCATCTAACCGAACTTGCAGAGCATAATCCCAATAAATGCTGAAAACGAATTAATAACTCTGTAAGGCGATGACTGCACATAGGATACCTGAGGATTGAAGAGTATAGTACCTAGTATCCTGGACATCGTCAGACACCCCGTTCATCAGTTGATTCGGTGTCCACTTGATGGTCAAACAATGTGGATTTTGATACAATCCCAGATATCCAGGCATCTGTTCGTTGGCGTTCGGGGGCAGGACATGCACATTGTTCTTGCCGAACAAGAGTGTCGCTTTGTTGTTTTGGTGGAGGCTTTCGACGTAATTATGCACGTACTGTGATGTAGGCCGGTTTAGGCTCTCTTCCGCGGAGGTGTTCAACGAGCGTCGAAAATTTATTGGCCGACGTACTGGCGGCGGTGTTGAATGTGCGCTTGATATGCGACTACGTTGTAACTGAAATCAAAATCAAATTCCTACCATCAACGAAGGCCATGACGTAACTGGGCGGGGGGGGGGGCTAAAGGGGTTAAAATCCCCTCCTCCTCCTCGATCTACTGTTTCAATTATAAAATATATGTATTTTTGTGAATGTTAATCAGGTTTTCTAATTTTTAGATTCCAGCCTCCCACAGTCCTCCAAGATGCGGTTACACCACCAAATAAGGCATCAAAATTGGAACTTACAAGCTCATCAGCCGGTGGATCCGTATAGTAATGATCATGATTCTTAGCCCTCGAATAATCCAAAGCGCACGGACCCACCAACAGCGAACTCAAGATATTCCCGTAATCAGCATCGGCGACGAGCGCCTCCTTATCGTAATACTTGTTCGCGTTGGTAACCAAGTGATCAATAATTTTCGCGAGTTGTTTGTCGAAGAGGGCCAAACGGATCCATAAATATTTGGGTATCGGGCTAACAGACGGCAATGATATGCCTTTCTTTAACGTCGGCTTTGACACGCTCTCACTGCTCGAGCTCGATCGTCGAGTTGGATCCATATTTTCGATTTCCTGGACTTTACGGGAAATATTCGCTGCATCATCGCTATGTTTGGCGATTTTGTGCAGTAACGCCGTTGTACTCGAAGTTTTAAACAAACCAAGAGCACGACGTCTTAATCCTGTAAAAGGGACGCCCAAAATAAATATAAGTAAGTGTCTGCGAAATAAATCGAGATGACCTTGAGATAAACAAGCTTCAACAGCTGCACAGAGTGCCGTCACGGAACCGCTGTCTTCGTGGATGTACTTCCTCGTCACGGATTCTTCCATCACCTGTTTAACTTCTTTCTTCACTGCTGCCAGCAGTTTGGCCTTATAGTCGTTGTCTATGTGGAAATGCAACAAAAACAAACAACAATTTATTTCCATAAACAATTTCTGTGTAGGTAAATATATATTTACCGTTTGTTGACATTGTTATTGTTTCAATGATTATGATTGTGGGGTTTAGAATTAGAATTATCTGGACAGTTTCATCTACTTTATTTCATTTTCGAGTGCGTTAATTTCGGCTGATTTATAATTTTAGGGAGTAACACTTTGCCACCTTGAAACTCCGATCGATGATTCAATTTGACAGTGTAGTAGTAATTCGGTTTCAGTTGTTGGTTGTAGGTAGGACAGCGCACGCCCTGTCCTATCAGTTTTTCCTGCTGGTAACATAAAGCATATAACAAACATCCTGCTCGATTGCGTCGGCGTTTCAGGAATTCATATATTTCAAATTTACCGCGTTAATTTTGAATTTTGAATTTCGGTTCACTTCGTTTACGCTGGTACACCGCACGTCACGTCACACGTTTACATTTTTCGACTGTGATTTTTCATCATAAAAAAAATGGCCGTCTTGTTCCGCCAAAGTGTTTAGTGATAAAAAAAAAACTATTAATGTAAGGAAAAAAAGTATTTTATTGGAACATCTGTGATAATTTAAAAGATTTGTTACATGAGCATTCCAGCCAATATCGATTACGATGTATAAATCATTATTTATAGTAACTATAGTAATAACAGTCTCTTCCAATTGTTTCGGATTGATAATTGCACGGAACAGTGTCGAATATGAAGACTTCCTCAACCAACCGCGTTATCAAAACTACGAACAGCTGACGACATTATTTCGAAAACTCGAAGAAGATTATCCGTACCTGGCTAAACTCACGTCGGTCGGGAGATCTGTGAAGAATCGCGAGCTATGGGCTCTGGAAATAAATGCGAATGTGAAACAAGAACGGCAATTGTTAACGCCAATGTTCAAATATGTAGCCAATATGCATGGGGATGAAAGCGTAGGCAGGCAAATGACTGTCTTCCTGGCCCAGTACCTGCTTAGCAATTACGGTACCGATGAACGTGTCACGAAACTCGTAAACACTACGGATATTTACTTGATGCCATCGATGAACCCAGATGGTTTCGAAGATTCTCAGGTAGGCACATTTTTCTTTCTTTAAACATTTCAAATATGTAATGAGCTTTGTGTTCAGGAGGGAATGTGCGAGAGTAAAGATCGTTATGTAGGCCGTCAAAACGAAAACAACGTTGATCTGAATCGTGACTTTCCTGATCAATTTGATCCAGTTCGAATTGGAACGATACTTGCTGGTCGACAGCCCGAAACTGTAGCAATTATGACGTGGATTATTTCACGTCCATTTGTGCTTTCGGGAAATCTTCACGGTGGTGCTGTGGTGGCTTCCTATCCTTACGACGATTCAGCATCGAAACGCACTTGTTGTCGTGAGAGCGTTTCCCCGGACAATGCATTATTTCAGAAGTTAGCGCTCACTTATGCGGAGAGACACGATTTGATGAGCAAAGGCGATGCGTGTCCACACGATAAGTTTGTGAATGGGATTACGAACGGGGCGTTTTGGTATGAAGTCAGAGGCAAGTTAATTTTCAATAATTAGCGTTTTCCTTTTAAAATATTGTATTTATGTAGGTGGAATGCAAGATTTCAACTACGTTCATTCAAATTGCTTCGAAGTCACGTTCGAATTGAGTTGTTGCAAGTTTCCGAGCGCTAAAGGTTTGCCACGAGAGTGGCGGATGAACAAAGAGCCGATGCTCGCGTTCATCGAGGCTGTGCATTGGGGCGTCAAAGGTTTGGTTTCTGATAAGACTGGGGAGCCAGTATTAGACGCTGATGTTGTTGTCGAAGGCATTAATCACAATATTACCACTTCGAATAAGGGCGAATATTGGCGTTTGTTGTTGCCGGGAGAGTACAGAATGTACGCGACTGCTTACGGGTATAAATATTTCGATTTGCATATCATGATGGCATGTATATATGTTTTTGTTTTTGATGTAAAGTTATAAGACATCGGAGCCAGTTAGTGTTCAAGTGAAAGAGAGACAAACTGCCATTCAACATTTCATTTTGGAGCGTCAGTCATCGAACGACAACGAGAAAGCAAAAGGTAACGACAACACCAAGAACGGTAACGGCGGTTGGCTTTGGAAATAAATAAAAAATACAACGAAACGTAGCCGAGTTTAACGCGTAAAGCAAACAACGTAAAGCCAATTTAAACTTAAATAATAAAACGAAATAAGCAATGAGGCACATACACTTATACACACAAAATTAATTTGCATTAATATTAACAAATGAACCAATACGACGTCATACAAAGAAAATGAACAACATATATACTTTTTACTTATTATAGTGACACTAACAATTGGTGAGAGTTAAAACCGTAAAAAAAAGATATGGAGGTGTTGGCGATATATTTTATCGATGTTTACTAATCTTTTAGTACTAATTGGTTGTGGTGTAGAAATTGTGAGCAGTTGCGCACAAAGTCGCTTAACACGTTCAAAACATTACAAGGATTTGCTTTAAATGTTGGCCTATGCAAATAACTAACAATAGGCAATAATATTAAAGAGAAAAGGCAGTTAGTAACAATATAATAGAAAATAGCCACACAATCAAACAAGAATACAATTTAAGTAGAAAAATGACTCGAAAACATTTAGGAATCTCACATTTTTTGTGATAAAAGTTAATAAGTGATATAATAGTTATTTAATACATAAAGGTAAAAGTATGGAAAAGACATAAACACATAGAAGTTTTAATAAGTATGCCAAAAGATGCAAATATTTAAATTTTTAAAAGTAGAACAAAAGCAGAAAAAGACAAAACTTAAAAATAGCATTATTTTCGAAACAATACTCTTATAGATAAATGTAAAAACTAATAATGATGCTCTTTAGGTTCTTTTTTGTTACTTTATTAATTTTCCATTTATAGTTCAAATTTAAAGAAACTTCATTGTTCACTGTTGAAAATTGTTAATGTATAGGTAGATAGAAGAAATTACAAAATATTGATGTACGAATGAATGTTAGAACTTTTAACAGCACTTGTTAAACCATGACATCAACAACAGGAAGGAGAACAGTTTTTTTAATGGTTATGATGAATGAAGTACTGAAGAACAATGTAATGAAGAATAAAAATCCACTTTTAAACGTATCAAGTATTTGCGTTTTGGGCGAAAATATTTGATGTTAAATATTTACCACCAACAACACATAATTTCATCATAAATTTCACTTAATTGCATTAATTAATAATTAATATTATAGCTTAAAAGTCACAAATATGCACCATTTTGCTTAATCTGCTCTCTTTATCTCTTCGTTACCGTATTTTTTTTCAAAAAGCTATAAGCTTAAGCATAAGCAAAGAGAAGATCGAATATGATATGAACATCTACTAGGTGTTGCGGAGGCTTATCAACAAATTGAAAACAGAACGAGAACATTCCGTGTGGACCAATATGGTTTCATCATCGATGATAAAGACGCCTTCAAGCATCATCACTATGAAGATATGAAACGATTGCTTGTTGAATATTCGAATACTTATCGGAATATCACGAGGATGATGAGTATTGGGAAGTCGGTGGAAGGACGAGAGTTGTTGGTGTTTGTTATTGGAAGTACACCAGATAAACATGTCGCAGGTGACTACAGATATTATTTTATATCTAAAAAATAATGCATGTACTTGTAATATATGAACTGTTGTTTTAGGTAAACCGGAATTTAAATATGTTGCAAACATGCATGGCAATGAAATCGTCGGCCGGGAATTGTTATTATTATTAATTAAGTATTTATGTGAGAATTATTTGGAAGATTCACGAATTACCAAGTTGATTAATACGACAAGAATTCATTTGTTGCCTAGTATGAATCCGGATGGTTACGAAACTGCTTTGGAAGGTTTGTACTTCCTTTTTTTTTTCATTTTTCTTGTATTAATTCTTGTAATTTATGCCCTCAGGTGACCCGGACAGTCCAATTGGAAGAAGTAATGCACACAAAGTGGATTTAAATCGCAATTTTCCGGATCAGTACGGCACCAATAAGGTAACGCTTGCATTGTTACTATATAAACAGAATTATTTATGATTACGATCGTGACGCTGGCTGGAAATTGTTATTCTTCGATGGGAGTTGTAACTGCTCCGTAGCTCAATTGGTTAGAGAGTAGTCCCGTAAATCCGAGGTTGCAGGTTTCATCCCTGTCGGAGATGACGTTTCAAGCTGGTTCACGTATTCATTTATCTGAGTATTTAACATTTACAGTAATTGAATATTAATTGATCCCGGGGCTAAGCATAAAATTCGGTTAAAAACCGTCTTAAATAATTAAGAATTATATATATTTTAACACTGCGCTACTTTAGTTTAATTTAGTTCGTGAACCAGAAACTCAAGCCGTAATGGATTGGATCCTCTCTGAAAACTTTGTCCTCTCTGCGAATTTACACAACGGCGCATTGGTAGCGAACTATCCTTACGATGATTTACCATCATTGACGGCCACCCCAACAAATAATCCATCACCGGATGATGCTACATTTCAATATCTAGCCAGGACTTATTCCAATGTAAGTCTTGGTTTTTTTTTTGAGTAGTTCTTGATTTGCAAGTTGATCGTTTCATTTAGGCTCACAGAACAATGCATTTGGGCAAGCCGTGCCCAATGTTCTTGGATGAGCGCTTCGACGGTGGGATCACCAACGGTGCTAAATGGTATTCGGTTAGTGGTGGCATGCAAGACTGGAACTATTTGGTTGCCGGTTGCATGGAAGTCACCTTGGAATTGGGTTGTATCAAGTATCCGATTGCTTCGGAGTTGCCCAAGCTGTGGATGGACAATCGCGAAGCGTTGATTACTTACATGGAACAGGTGCATAAAGGTATCTCTGGCTTTGTGTTTACAACAATCGGGCATGTGATACCAAACGCGGAGATTACAATAGAGGGGATTAATCATGCAGTACGCAGCGCTTCAACGGGGGATTTTTATAGAATTTTGTTGCCTGGAAGTTATAATGTTACAGCTTCAGCAAGAGGGTAAGTAATATCGTTCTCTTATCTTCGTGTGCCTGGAAATATGAACACCGAACAATTGTTGAATTTATAGATATGAATCTGATACACAAAAAGTTACGGTTCCCGAAACCGGCGGACATGCCGTGGTGAATTTCACTTTAATGAAAGACGATCCGATTCATTGGTCCAGCGCGTATGATTTTGGCGTTACGGAAAACCTGTACAAACCGAAATATCACAGCAATAGTGAGATATACGCTTTGATGGCCTCACTGGAAAATCGTTACCCCGAGACGGCAGAATTCCAAGCCGGCGATGATTATGTTTCGATGACGATACATTCACTAAAAGTTAGCACCGAAGTAAGTTTTATTTTTTTTACACACCAAGCAAAATACATATTAAACGAGACCAAATGATTTGGTCTAATTTTGTTATTAAATTTAATGTTCTCCTTAGGTAAGTGGCAGTGAAGAAGGTAAACTTCACATTGCAATCATTGGAAATCTCTTTGCAACGCAACCGGTTGGTCGTGAACTTTGTTTGAATCTTGCCCGTCATTTACTGCAAGGACACAAATTTGGAAATCCGAATATCGTCGACATGCTCAAGAACGCCGTATTTCACTTTGTGCCAGTTATCGATGTCCACTTCGAAAACATTTGGGGCACTTACGAGAAGGAAGCAACCGGGAATGAGCTGCCCAACTATAATTGTAACCAAATCTCGGCGGACTTCAAACAAGTCGGCAGTCAATTGGTCGCTGAAGGACGCAGAATGAACGGGAATCCGCAAGCTGGTATCGTAAACGCACTTAAACACATGTTCCTTGACAACACGTATGATTTGATCCTGAATTTCGAGGGCGGTAGTCGCGGCATGATGTAAATACTTTTATAATTTTATCAGGTATATTCTTTTTTTATTGAGTTGGGTTGGTTCACAGCTATCCACATCAACAACCTTTCGATAAATACGTCAAACCGTTTATGGATAACTTTAAGAACACACAAGGTTGCGAAACCACTTCAATTGGGACGGACAGTAGCCTTACGGAAGTCATACTGAAAGAATTTGGTTTGGCCATGTTTACGGCAAAAGTTTCCTGTTGCGATTACCCGGCAATCGCGAATGTGCCATATATTTGGCGTGAAGTTCTCAAGCCAAGTGTAGAGTTCCTTCGACAGGTGCGTACCGGTTTTTATGGAGTGGTCATCGATGATATGGGTGCACAAATGAAGAATGCCAGCGTGAAGATTCCGGCTTTGAATCAAGTTTATGAAGTAAGTCATGTAACCGGGGAATTTAAAATTATGCTGCCTCCCGGTCAATGGGAAATTACAACTGTTTGCCACAATTATATTCCTGTCAACAACATTGTACACATTGTAAAGGACAAAATGTCCAAGTATGATGTAAAAATGACGAGCATAGCAAATAAGCATGGCGAACCACAAACGCCATTAATTCTAACTTCTCACCTTGAAGAGCTACAAGCCCAAGGATTTAAGCTGCAGGGACCTGGAGTTGTGGGTAGGTTTTACTTGTTGCTGCTTATTTCCTGTCCATTTATTTATTTTTATCTTTTTACTGTTAGGGTACGTTCGAGATAATCAAAATCATCCCGTTAGTTTCGCAACAATAGAAGTTATTGAAGTACAAAAAGTACTCCAATCAGGTGCTGATGGAAACTATTCAATTCCGTTGTTACCAGGGCAGTACTCGCTGAGTGTCACTGCCAGTGGCTATGAGTCGATGGTCAAATACGTAAACGTGAACAATTTTGAACCAAATTTGGTCATGTTCACGCTCATGAAGAATGAAAGCATCTGGGGCATGCCCAGGAACATTTTCATTCTGTTTATTGGTAACTTATTGTGGTTTTACTAGAGTGGTATTGTTTTATTGACTTATTGTTTTTTTTTTTAGTTATAGTATTATTTGTTGGGGTTAGTTGTGGCGCATTTTGTTGCTTTTGTTGCAAGGAAAGCAAAGGCTATGGACGATTGCCCCAAGATTCTTCTTTCGATGAACAGTCGTTTTTGTCGCCACTAGCAGGTTTGTTATTATTTATTACCTACATTTCTATTTTTTTCTTTGATTTTCATTTTGTGCTTGTTAGGCTATGATAAGCCTGTATTAACAAGGCCTTATTTTGATGACGACGACGATGAATTTGACGCAGCTTCTAATATTTCTTCGTCGGATGAAGAAATTGTACATCTGAGTATTAACAAGGATCGTGAACTTTTGATTAAGGAATAGTAAAGTGCTTCTTTGTATATACATTGTATTTTTTTCTTACTATTTTTTTTTTGTTCATTCCTAACCATCGCGTTTTAAATTTCCCGCTCCAAATTTAAGCCCGGTATTGTGATCTCCTTCAAGCCAAATTTTATAAGTTTGTGTTAAACTATATTCTATTTTTTCACACGGAGAAGTTGAAACATACTTTATAAACAAATAGTTGCGGAAATCCAACACGCACTAATATTCAATACGAGCGGATAACCGATCGGAAGGATAAAAAAGTAGTGACGACTAATGACCACTGTCATCTCCGCAGCAGCACCTAGGTGTGATAGACTTGAACTGAGCTCCGATCCGTCTCACTTATTGCGCCTGAACTA
>JARJEB010003098.1:0-13931 GCA_030264535.1 Liometoxenus newtonarum
ACGAATTAATAGGTTCGTTTCATCAAAGCACCGAACTAGTTCGGAACTGTCCGACGCATGAGCAGTTTTGAAAAACGTTGGTTTTTTAAAACTGCTCATGCGTCGTACAGTTCGGAACTAGTTCGGTGCTTTGATGAAATAAGCCTTATATTTAACGCTATTTATATTAAGCATAACGTAATGTTGTCAAATCACCAAAGGTAATACTTACACATTTTAATTATCATTTTCATGCATTCATTCATTAATTATTATTATCAATTTATTCGAGTATTAGAAATAATCAAATATTTAAACATTAATAGCATATTATTCAATGAGTCTATTTTATTGGGCATATTAGGCGAGTGTCGTAACCATCCGAGTGAATTAGAAAAAATAATTCACGAGTTAAATACTATACTTTATCCATGACTACACAATTATGTCTTAATTATTAGAAAAAATCATCACTATTTTTAACGAAACATAGCAATTCCATGGTTGCCTAACTTACTTTAACCTAACATAAAACATACACGTGAACTATGCGCAATGCGCCTGCGTTTGCATCTCTCGCAATCGCAATGCATGATGGAAAGAAAATCCTGTATTCCGTTTGTTAGACACATGCGTTAGGGACCGTAGCGAGTGGTTAGAGTGTCCAGGCAGCGGCGTACTTAGAACTTTTGCCGCCCGGGGCGGTCTCCAATTTGCAAATATTCGATATCATATAGTAATTCATAATTCGTGGAAATCGAATAGTAAACTTATGAAGTGAATAAGTTGTTTTTTACAACTATAGCTAAATATGTGGGTAATATGGGTTCGAATCCCATTCGGGCGAGAGGTTCCTTTCACGGATTTCTCTCGCCTGGGTAGCCACGGATGTTTGTATTCGTCACAAATTACTAACAACTACTAACATCAGGAGATGTACAAAGGGCCCAACTAAGTGGCCTAGGTGCTGTGGGGTAAGCCATACCTACTCCTCAAAAACAATCTACAATCTAGAGACATGTGCGTTGAGTTTTGTTTTTGTTTGGTATCGATGGCATTATGAATAATAAACACGTATCCATGGGATTATGAGTTAATAATGCCATGGATACGTCACTATAATACAATGATTTAAATAGTGATATCCGTTAAGCAAGTGATTGTTATGAAATAATTCAGACATAATTGGGTAGTCGTGGATAAAGATATGTATAAGAATATAGAAGATAAAATTATTATAAGAATAAGAAACTGAATTCCGAAGGTTGATAGTTTTATATGAATCGTTATGTTTAATTTAAATAGTTAAGATTTATGATTTATAGATGGAATTTTTTTAATTTAAGTTGAAAGGCTCAATTTCATTTCTCTGTAGTGTAAATACACTATTTAAATTTGCAAAAAAATAAATAAAATAAAATCCAAGAAAAATTATTGCTATAGGGAAGCTTTGTATAAAATGAAGCTTTATAGGGATTTAGAACTCTGTAAAAGAGATTGAAAATAAAAATGATAACTCGATCGATATGTAAAATGTAAATGAATCGAATTGAATCACGAACGTAAAATATTGTATTCAAGGAAATAAATTATTTTTATAAATTATAAAATATACAGGGTGTCCCAGACCAAACGATAGAGCGGAAATAGCAGATTCTACATGAAAAACTGAGTAAGAAAGTCCAATAGCAAAATGTTCAGGGAAGCACAGTTTTTAAACAGGAAGCAATTTAAGTTGACCAATCAAAGAGCTTTCCCAACCACCTGTTTCAGGAACTCAGTGGTTGTTATTTACGAATTTATAACGATTTATTTGGACGACTAGAATTCTGACTGACGGATGACAGATAACCTACATTACCTAAATTATGTACTGTCGACCAAAGAAATTATGGCCCGATCAACAATGTCATAGAAACCACAGAGTTCCTGAAACAGGTGGTTTTTGAACATGGGAAAGCTCTCTCATTGGTCAACTTAAATTGTTTCCCGTTTAAAAACGGTGTTTCCCTGAACATTTTGGTATGGGACTTTCTTACTCAGTTTTTCATGTAGAATCTGCCATTTCTCGCTGTATGGTTTGATCTGGGACACCCTGTATAAATTCATAAAATATGGAAAATTATCAACAACTATACAACTATTTTGTTCCTTATTTTAGGGTCTCATATTGAGGAAAATTAAAAATTTAAGCTTCTTAGGTGCTTGTAAAGACTGTAAACGGTTAAGAACTTGTACGATGCAATCGCTGAAAGAAGAATTAAATTTATAAATTGCACAAAAATATTCACTTTTTTTAGAATAGGAAATGTTACCTGTACAAACAATGGATATCATCAAATGTGAAGTAACAAATATTGCATTGTTATCGCTGCTATGATGTACGATTGCAATCAAGGTTCCGAAAATGTATGAAATTAAACAAACTGGACTGAATGTTATCCATGGAAGTAACAACTTTGGTCGATTCTACAAATAGAAATTTTATTATTTGAATTCTCTGAATGCAAGTTAATTAAACACTTTTTGCAAAACATTAAATGTTTTTCATAACGCAACACTTGAGTCCTTCTCTTTTTTTCTCATTATATATGTTCTATGCTTTTACTTGCAATTGTTGTTTTGGTTGCATACGTTTTGAATTTCTTCGGAATGTAACCTCGCCAAAAAATTGTGTATCACTTCGTTCTCAATTGTGATTATTTGGAAAAAAATTTGCGAATATTCGGAAATTACAATTTTCATGTGTTAATGGCTCCCAGTGCGAATGATTCGTACGACTTTTTTTTTCATTTATTCTTACGGCGAAGTTGACAGAAGCCAAGTGACCCTAACTTAACTTATTAAAACGGGTGGGGTAAACACACAGGTTTTCAAAAATTTCAAATATTCGAAAAAAGCTGTAATGATTTCATCTTTTTCCGGTGGCTAAAGATATGAACAAAATGACCAACATTAAATCGCGCCGGGCAAAAAAAAGATGTTGGTATTCCTTCTTGGTAAAGTCAGTGCTACCAACCATGTCGCTAAATTAATAAAATTCCCTAAATCGGTTAACACACTATTACGTACAGTTTCAGCTCCAAAAATTAGAAAAATTGAGAAGACACATTGTATTCCAGAAGCGACTGCAATCGTGATGAGAATAGTTTGCAGCACTAAAAAGTAAAAACATATATTCAAATAAATAAAATAAATTCGTTAACGTATATGCAAGGAAAGAACAAGAAAATATTCAAAGTATTGCATATACAATAATAATTACTAAACTAAAATCATAGTTTGTATTATCTAGGTTTGTTATTAAATTATTTATATGCAAACAATGACGAAAACACGCCCAAGCGATCTCGCTTATCAGCAAAATTTTATCAAGCACATGATTCCAGGAAATTATAAAATTGCGCATGTTCATAAAAACGTAAATTATTAAGCCATAAATCCATCTTTTTCTTGTAAAAACAAAAACAACTCGTGAATTCAATCGTCGAAAAATTTGGTCCATTCTTAAGATTTCAATTAAAAATTTAAAAAAAAATACCTTTGGTATCTGGTTGAATGGATACATCCGACATATCTAGCAATTCCTGTGGGTTTTCGGCATATGCTGCACTTAAAATCAACATGATAAAAGACATTATGCTTGTAGTAATCCCAATAATTATGGTGCCATGTCTTAAGCTTAAGCCGCAACAAAATGATTTCAGTTGTAACATGATTTTTCACCTAAAACATTCAAACATAGCATAAATCAATATTTAAAATATGTTTATATCAAATTAGGTACCTTTAATTATCACTGGAATTTTGTTCAAATTTACAAATAAATGAACAGTAAACAACACAATTACGAGTACACAACTGAGTGATGGAACACTTAGAACAAATTTAAATTTTACCTACGTTGAGTAGCCAGAGAAGTAAAAATCTTCAAATCAGTAAAGCGAAACATTCGCAACAGGTATAGAAGTAGAAATGTTACCGTTAATTTGTATGCTGATGTCAGCACAGTGTAACTATCAAAGCTAAACATTTGAGTTTCCGTTTTATTTATTTGCATGACGTGATTTGTTAATAAAACGTAGGTCGATGATTTATTCACCTTCGTTTCGTTTCGTTTCGTTCGTTTTGTTCAAATCGCGAACCTTGGATATATGTTTTTACTTGTCTTTCTTTGTTTTCATATTTGTTGGCTGCGGCATAATGTGTAATCATTGAGTAGAAACTTTTTTTGTCGTTTGTGTTTCCACAACTAAATTATTATTTATTTCGTAAAATTGTAGAATTCTTGATTAGAATAAAACTCTTAACTGATAAATTTGCTTAGAAGTATAATTGGCAAAAAAACAAATTGAACAAATTCCTTGCATTTAATAAAATCGTAATAGACCTAAAATTTTTGTTTTGCCAAAGTATATTTGGCTATTGCCTGATTATATTCAATTATTCAACAAATTTGTGTTTTTGAGGTCGTCCAACTTTAATTCCGATGATTTAAATAAAAAAAAATTGGCAAATGTAGCCTTAACTTTTCTACTTCATAAAAATTTATAAATAAATACTTCCCTATACCTACATCAACCAAAAAGCAAGCAACAAAAATCATTGGTGAAGTGGTTCAAGGTGTCCAGGTTTCTTCTACGTATTTTTCATTTTTTTGCTCTTTTTGTGTCTCCATAATATTATAAAACTCCGGGAAGTCTTGCTACTTCTTTCAGTCGCTAACAAACAATCTTTCCGTTTTTGTGTTCCACTATAGTGTAGTTTAGTTTAACCAAAAAAAAAAAACAAAACAAAAACAAAAATGAATTTAATAAAATTAGTAAGTGACAAAGTGAATCGTATCAAGCGGAACTTAGCAATGATCAAGTGTTTTCTTATAGATTGTTTTCGTGGTTACGATCATTACTTTGACGATGGCGTCGATATTAACAGGTGAACTACAACATTTCGATTTAGCGGATATGAAAAAGCAATATGAAAAGAGAAAGGCGCGGACTTCACCTACATCTGGGTCATGCTCCAGTCGTCCATCAACATTATCACCAACATGTGCCCCTCGCAACTGTTCACCACGTTCATCATTCCTTTGAAGCTGTTCCTCATGTTTCTGTACATCATGATCATCATTTTTTCTAAAAATGCCTGCCATTTTGAATAACGGATTAGCAACTTGGAGTGAAATTTTCCACTAGGAATACAAAAAATAAAAGTAATGATTTTTTGTAAATTATTTAACAAAATTCAAACGCATTTATTTTTTATCTCGTTTTATTAAGAGGACGAGAATAGTAAGCAAGTTGTTGACGTCGATAGCTGGAAAATTATTCTAAAATCAATCGATTTGATTATAAGCTTTTTGCAACAAGAGCGTTTTGCCTTTGACAATGAATCCTTTGTTTTGTTAATTACAAGCGACCGATCGCAGGTAGTCGCTTGTATTGGTTTTCCTTTGAAATTACCAGTTTTCAATTCCAAGTTTCCAATTACAACTTCGCAATTGCGAAATTGCGAAATTTCGCAATTTATTTATTTCCACATATGTCAACACGTCATTGTTATTTATTTTACATTAATAATTATTTATTATTAAGATAATCGAATAAAATAATTTAATCGTAAATCAATTGATTGAATAATTTAAATGTGAAGTTGGAAAGATGTTTCTGTTCTAACAAAGTTAAATTATCCTTATTTTTACTTTAGCAAAGTTAAAAGTTTAAACCATTTATAAAGAATGGAAAATGAAGGACGACTTTCTTTATCATTCTAGAATGCAGTTTTCTATATAATTATTCATCGACGTGGCCATAATGCATTAAAAATGTATAAAGGATTCTACACATTTCCATTTAACCATAAGGACATAAGTTCAAAGAAAGGACTTTTTACTATAGTGATCTAGCAAATTGCATATAGAAGAGGATATTTCATCATTTGCTGAATAAAAACGAAATTCGTAACAATGTTAAGAAATTAATTTATAAATTATTTATATATTTGTAATAAAAATTTTCAATTAAAACAAAATTTTTATTAGTTTTATATTACCAAGAAAAAAGGATAACGAAAGATTAGTAAAACGACTTTTTTTCTAATATAGGAAAAGATTTTTGATTATTTTCTTAAGTAAAAGTTCAAATCTTTTCTTAATTTTTATGAAAAGCATGAATCAACGATAATATTTGCATTGCGCAATATTAAATAATCCATTATTAGTGATTGTGCACAAAATCAAAATTTGCAAGACGACATAACAAAACAAAACGAAATATAATAATTTATTATTTTAATTACAATATCGATCTATACAATTTTCAACAATTATCTTTGCAACCATCCAACTTATGAACATGCAATTTTTCTCCAATTAAAATTAAAACTGAAGGTCAAGATTGTGTTTTATAATTATTTGTTTGTAACGTTTAGAATTTTTAGTTTTGCTCCAACTTTCAATGATTCAATGTTCAACTGATCCATTGAAATTTACTAATATAATCAAAGAATTACAACCAATTAACCATAGAATTAATTATTTTATAAATTTTTGATAAAGTCAAGTGTAATTATTACTTCCAAGCTCTTGATGTGCTTCTGTCTCAATTTCTGGAATGAATAAACTATGAATTATCATCTGAATAATTACTGATGAGAATTTATGTATCCCTGAAAGGTAAACTTAACCCTGACTAAAATCAATTATCAATATCTAATTAAAATTGCGCGCAAGTTCATTACGTTCTTAATTCTTATGATTTGTTCCGACACGACCGAATTTTCAATATAACTTTTCTCGTTTTCTTTTGAATCGATTATGAATTAAAAGTTTGTGTAAAAAAAGATAGAACCCTTTTTTTATTGGTCTATATACTTTCGCATTATCTGCGTGGACGAGTTCGAAGAAGCGCACGTGTCCTTTTCATTTTCCCCCCATTCGCTCGCAAGGATATACTTATTGTTGATAGTTAAGTATAACTAAGTTCAATTATTGTGTCGTCAGTTCAGTGCAACGACGAATCGTCAAGTGATAAGACAAGTGGATGAAGACAGGAAAAATAATCCTTCGACAGCTATTTGATTTCGTTTTCCCTCAGTTTCGCCTTATCAAAGCAGGAAAAAAATATTGGGAACTTCTAAAAAAAATTATTAATTGTCACCAGAAAGTTCAAAATTTTCGAAAGATGCAAATGAAATTACCTATTAAAATTGGAGTTGGATCCGCAGGGACATGTCTGTTTATACTTATTTTTGGATGGGTGGCTTTCCCGAAACTTTTAAAAGGTCAAATTAAAAATGTAAGTTTAAAATTTCTGTTTTAATTTTTTCTATATTCAATTTATTCAAAGATGGTGAATCTGAAAAAGGGAAACGACGTACGTGAAATGTACCTGAAAGTTCCTTTTCCCTTAAACTTCAAAGTCTATGTGTTTAACGTGACGAATCCTGAGGATATCACCGAGAAAGGAGCAATGCCGATTGTTCAAGAAATTGGCCCATATTGTTACGAGTACGAAAAATCTGAATTTATTCTTAAAAACTATTTTCAACTAAATTATTCGCAGCGAATGGAAAGAAAAAGTCAACATAGAAGAAGATGAAAAAGATGATACCATGGAATATGCTATCAAAAATACGTTTATATTCAATAAACAGGAGTCCGGATCGTTAACTGGCAACGAAGTTATAACGATGATTCATCCGCTTATTGCCGTAATTAATGAATTATAAATTAATTCCGTTTTGTTAATTTGTTTACTTTTAGGGAGTTGTAATGGCTGTGGAGAAAGATAAACCCGGAGCTTTATCTTTACTGAACAAAGCCATTATGAGCATCTATCGCAATCCGACTACTCCTTTTCTGACAACGACTGTTGATGCTGTGTTATTTTCCGGTGTGGATATTGCTTGCAACGTTACTGATTTCGCAGGGAAGGCGGTGTGCTCTCAGCTTAAGACAGAAGCTGACGATTTGATCGAGATTGAGCCAGGGATCCTGCGATTCTCCTTGTTTGGACCTGTAAATTGACAAATAATATTAAATATTTCAAGAAGCGGAGCGTAGAGCCCAATTTATGTTTACAACTCTATTAATATGTTTGCTTAATGATACATTTAAAGGCTACGACCGGTTACGATCAATTACGATCATCATTAGGTAGGAAGCCACTATAAAAAATATACACACACACAATTATCCTGTAATTTTACAACTCATCCTACCTGATGATGATCGTATATGATCAAAATCGGTCGTAGCCTTTAAATGGAGTTGTTAGCATTAATTGGGTTCTGCCCTTCTCTTCTTGAACTATTTCCTTGATTTAAAAATAAATTATTGAATTTGTAGAAAAATGGGACAGCGGGACAAAGGGTGAAAGTCAAGAGGGGTATTGAAAATATTATGGACCTGGGAAAAGTTGTTGAGTTCGAAGGGAAAACCGAATTGGATATATGGGGTAGCAAGGAGTGTAATACCTATGAAGGCACTGACTCTACCATATTCCCCCCATTTCTCAAAAAAGAGGATGGATTAGTCTCATTTGCTCCTGATATATGCAGGTATTTATTGTTTCAGATTTTGGATGATTCAGGTTTGAATCGATTTAACAATTTTTCATAATTTCAGGACCTTAGCAGCGTATTATGTAGAAGACACAAAATACGATGGCCTTCCTGTGCGAAGATACTCAGCGGATTTCGGTGATCAGAGCACTGTGAAGGCAGAGCGCTGTTTTTGTCCCAGCGAAGATTTTTGCTTCAAAAAGGGCATCCACGATATGTTCAAATGCGTAGGTGCACCCTTAGTTGCATCCTTACCGCATTTCTATTTAAGTGACGAGAGCTACGTACAAAGTGTACGCGGATTGCACCCCAATAAGGATCAACATCAGATTGAAATTTTCTTTGAAAGTGTAAGTCCCTCCAATTCGATTAAGGATTCTTGAAAGCGTTCCAGAACTGTATCCTAACGATCCTATTTTTGAGCAGTATTTAACTTCACTTACACTCCTCATTTATTTCCAGATGACTGGGACACCCGTCTCTGCCAAAAAACGCATGCAATTCGCGATGCCACTTCATGCAGTACCAAAAATAACTGTAATGAAAAGTATGCCTGAAACAATGCTCCCACTTTTCTGGGTCGAAGAGGGTGTAGATCTGAATTCGACATGGACAGGACAATTGAACAACCAGCTCTTCAAAGTATTAAAAATCATGAAGATCATAAAATGGTTGGTCCTTGTTTCGTCACTGGCCGGTATCGCGGCTGCTGCGTATTTACATTATTCAAGCAGGACGATTCAAATTACTCCTATTCATCAAGCCAACGGGAATGACAAACAACGCAAGGACGTCATCAGTATGGTGGCACAGCAAGATATTCGAAATGGCGATGGCGGTCATATCAATCATGCAATGTCAAACAACGAACTTGATAAATACTAATCAATTTAATTAGGCACTAATATTGTTGATTAGTTATAAGTATAGTACTTTTTTTTCTATGTAATAAAGTAATTTATGTACAGTGTGTATTAAAATAATTGAATAAGTGAGAGCAATAAAAATGTACACAATCATACCAAAGAAGATATCACACGAACAAACAAACTTAAGAAATAACTTAATTGTCTTAAGTTATTAAAATTAGTCCATTTTAATACTCTTTCTGACATTGATGGAGCAACAATTGCCCAACAATAATTTGCAAATAAATTTAAGCGTCCACTTGATGAGCATGTAGCTGATGCACAACATCAATATTAATATCGCAATGACATCTAATAAATAATATTGAACGTAGTTAAGATCCTTGACTGATGATTGCAGGTGTAGTGCACCCTTGTGTCTGATGACATATTCAGTCCAGTAAACCGCTCGCTCGAGGGGTGTTTCCTTCTGATCCTTAAGAAGATACTGTCTTCTTAGTACTTCACGGGTGAATTTCGGGTCTAACATGACCTTCTTGATAGCCCACAAAAGGGATTCAGGTGTCAATGTCGCCAGTTCCAATTTAAGAGCGTAACCGTCAAGTTCAGCTTTCGCTGCATTTGTATCATGATCGCAGAAGACAGGCATCGTTACCACTGGTACTCCATGGTAGACGGTTTCAAACATGCTGAGTAAACCTCCATGAGTTACAAAGGCTTTAATTTTTGGATGACCTACAAAAAAAGTAATGTTTTTAGAAAGCAATTATAATTGGGGCTTGAACCTAGGATGTCTTGTTGGGGCAACCAGTGTCCTAACATCACATTATCTGGAAGGTCCGGCATTTGATCATCTGCTTCCCATTTCCAGAGAACTCGTTGAGGAAGCTGACGGAAGACGTGTAGGAACATCCTGCGAAGGTATTCAGGCATGTTTACTGCCCGTACCGATGAACCCATGCTGACGTAGATGAATCCCGCATCACCACTTCCGTTTATAAAGTTTTCCAAATTCTATAAAAGAGATTCAATAATATTTCCATCAAATAAGGTATGCAACTTAATATTCATTCATTAGGTATTATTAAATAAGAATGATACTTTTACTCTTAGCCTCTTTGAGCAAATACATTTTACAAAAATCGAAGCCTTAGAGCAGTGAAAGTCAGTGATTCAAGAATTCTTGTGATGTGAATGCAAAATCGAAAATGCTAAACGATTACGTCGTATTTAATTAATTATAATGAGAAAATTCGTTGATTCGCGCTTTTCATTTGCATTTCTAATCGATCCAACCATTGATTTCGCTTTTTTACAATACAAAAATTATGAAATCATTATTTCATGTGAAACAAAGTAACATTTCCTTTTGTTATTGTAAATAAATCATTTCCGTAGTCCAAGCAAAATTATCTAAGATTTTTTTTTAAATATATTTATATAAATGAGGTAATTGTATTCAAATTTATTTAAATTTTCCAAGTAAAAGGCAAATGAGTTACGATTTCTTCGCACTTGCAACTTTGAATTCAATAAAATATTAAAATTTAAACACATTATTCAAAGGAGCTTTGCTTGTAACAAATAAAAATAAAAATTGAAAATGATATAACCTTTACTAAAATATAAGTTATTTTACGGTCTTCGTGATTTTTGCCATTTCAATCAGGACATGATTTGATTCGTCTGTTGGAAAAGGAAAATACGCAGAAAGTTGTTGCATAACTTCTTCTATAATATTGTTATTATTATTTATTACAAGTTTATGTTTGTTATTATTTATATATTTGTTCGTTTATTAGCTTGTTATTTGTGTTATTATGTGAGGCAAATTTTTCCTGATTAAATTGCTAGATACGTTCAAAATATGTTTGCATTAGGATTAGATAATCGATGAAGTTATTTCAATAAAAGTGCTTCACGAAATTATTTAATTAATTATATTTCCTAATAATCCAAAATAATAAAATAAACAAATTTTCAGGGAAAATGTGCTTGAATTATAGTTGGAATTTGTACTGTGAATTTATTTCATAAAGACATTCTGTCATTACCAGTTTTTGCTGTATGGCTGTAAATATCTATTGCCAAAGCAAATTAATTAGATTAAGTGATGCAATGCAACAATCTAAATTATTTACTTTTACATTGCCATTGCTTGTTAGAGGTTTGTAAGAGCAGTAAAAAAAAGTACGGCGCACGACAGCGTTATCCTTGAAACAATTTTCCAAACGTAAACTACAATTTCCAATCTATGAACTAAATTTAACTATAAATTTGAATTTGACATGCAACAAAATGCAAACGCTTAAAGTTGAATTATATTTAAAGCGAAGTTTACCCAGAAAATTTTATTAATTTGAACAACTAAATATTTTATAATTCGCAATTTCGGTATTTTCGTTTACAGATAATTTTCGATGAAACATCAGCATTGACGGTTGAAGGACAAATTTCAAAATAAAATATAAATTTCTACTTACGCTTGGTAATTGTTTAGCAGCTTTGCAATGAATACAAGCAATTTCAGCAACATTTGGCAGATAAGGACGTGGATATGTCACAGTAGCATGCCCGTTTTGCAGGACAAAACTAACATTCCGAATGATATCGTACGTATCCGGGACTTCGCTACCAAAATGTTTCTTAAGAACATTCTGTACGAAAACTTTCATGCAAAGCGAATGTATTAAGCCCATGCCTGTTGTAATAATTGTATTCATTGTCCTTTGAAAAACATTCATCGTGTCGGTGAAAGGTAAGGAGACGAATGGTGTTGTTGAATAAGGCGTTGGATTTCCGGCCATTGATAACGAAAATGAATGAAAAGCCACTGTGTTTATGTACATGTAAGGCACTTTGAAGTGATAGGCTAAGGCGTTCGAACATTCCGGAAATGCTCCGTCCATTATTATCAATTCGATACTGGGTTTTGAATACAGGAAAGCTTTGGTTTCCGGATCGGAGTACAATTCTTCACATGACTAAAAGAGTAAACGAAATCGCATTGAAATCTTAAAGGGGCCCAAACACGCTCCGGAAATCTTCTGAGGAAAAACTGTGCAGTCCTGGCCTTCATCATTTTTAATTCTCACAAATCTGTTCAGTTTTTTCGCAAACACGCTTCGGAAATCTCGAAAGCCAGGACTGAATAATTTTTCCTCAAAGATTTGCGGAGCTTGTATGGGGCCCTTTACAAATCAAAAAATTATACCAATATTTACCACAAAAGGATATTGAAAGACCTGTAGGGGATGCACAGGTTCTTCGCCTCGCATGCGAGCACCAACAAGATCCCAATTAGTAAAATTCTTAACATAAAAAACCAATCCAGCCGGTGTAATCTCTTCCAATCCGTTGATGTAGAAATCAGGCGGAAATGCACTAATGAAGGTAATATTGTGGCCACGTGGGATAAGTCCTCGTGCTAACTCCCAAAATGGTATCTTGTGTGATTTCGTACCACCCATGGTTATCATCAGGATGTTGGCACAATTGCACAGGTTTAATACAGCCAATGTTGATACGAAGAAGATTTGCTTCGTCATCATGACAGTACTAATGCAACCTGTTAATTAAAATTGAAAAATTAATAAAAATAGAAGCGAAAACAGACCTGCACTTTGTTTCTTTTTAATTGCTTTGAGTATTGTTCCAAACTTGCAAGGACCTTTTGAACAATCATAACTGTTGATAATTCAATATTGAAATAAATATAGAAATTTAGTAAATCACAAAAAAAAAATTTTATTTAGTTCAGTGAGAAAATATGAATAAAGTATAAAGATACCAATACTTTAAGTAGTAAGAATAAATGATGAAATAGTAAGTATTTTTTTTTAGATTTGCTCATTCAACGGTTTGAAAATATCCACGTTGGAAATGTAATTATACATTTCTAGGTACGTCTGTTTAGAAGATTTGTTTTTGCGGTTTGTAATTAGTGTCGATGGCGTTTTATGACCTTTATTAATTTCTACTTTTTACGTTTTATTTGCATTCGGTTTACAACTACAAGTAAAGTGCAAGAAATCAAAAGAGTGACAGCATTTTACTTAGTTTTATATTTCTACTATCGAATGGCAATGAACAGTGTGGAATTCAATCGAGAATATCAAATTCATGACAAATTTTTTTTTTTGAAAAATGGTATAAGAAACATTATCAAGTTTCTAGTTTAGCATTCTCGTAAAAATTCTTGTTTCGTGAAACCTAAGTTTCAAATTCAAATAAAAATTCCTGTCAATCCCCATAGCCCAACACCAGGTATAATTCGCAACAATACCAACAACATGTAAATTCATGGCATAATAAATTAATAATTGAATTTACGATTTAATTAGAAACAATTTATTATTGCAAGCGTTCTAGTTCTAGTTTTATTTCCTATACAATTCCTCTTCATCAAAACATAATACAATTTTTACATAATAAATGAATCGGTGCGATAACTTTGCACTGCACAACTTACCGACCATATCGTAAAAGTAATTTTGATCGGAAAGTCGAAATGTGAGTGTG
>JARJEB010003105.1:0-12430 GCA_030264535.1 Liometoxenus newtonarum
TTGGGTACTTTCAAAATAAACGGCTCATATATTTGATACTTGTAATTAGATTTGTACATTTGTTGGTATTTGTATTTTTTGTACTTTTTTGTACTTAAATTTTATAATTTATGGGCGGATTTTGTGGTTTACGGTACTTGAGAAAATTATGTTTCCATTGTAAATGAACTAGAATGGTTGTTATAAATCATTGAAGAGTCAGGTACCATTTCGACAAAATGAACAGCACCCTTCAGCAAAATATGCAAACTTGCAAAACTTTCGAATTTTAAACCAACAACTCTAGAAATTTAATTTGGGGCATTTTATGACATCAAGTACTTCATCCCAACAATAAGATACTAATCTGTTGTTGTAAAACCCAAGTTGTAATTCCATGACAGGCAGGTATACTTTCGGCTGGACGCTCGTGGGCCTTGGGGAACATGTGGTGTGCAATTGTCGGAGGAATGAAGAGAAAGTTATGGAAGTGTATTGTAAGTAGTAGTAGAAGATATGTTGGGACACAGTCCCTACAGTTATATAGATATTTTGATTTACACCAGTTTAACTTTAAGATTTACTTGAGGAAATCCTATGAGGAAAAAATGTTCTGCCTTTCGGAATTTCCGGAGCGTGTGCGCTAAGAGACTGAGCAGTTTTGTGGACTGTTCAGGCGCCCGGATGAGAATTGAAATATGATTCTGCATAACTGAACAGTCCAATAGTGCCGGACTGAACAGGCGCTGCGTCAGGTCAGTTCAGTGCAGTTTGATTGAGACTTCGACCACCGCGCAGTCACGAAGGCCAGGACTGCATAGTTTTTCCTCAGAGAATTTCCGCAGCGTGTATGGGCTCCTTTACCTACAGATTTTTGCCTGTACAATATGAGAGACAATTATAAATGTTAAATTTAAAATCACTCCAATATACGGTAAATTCATTTATCGTGTGGGCGTGTGGCCATGGAGATTTACATGTTAAAACTTTTAAGTCATTTCTCTTTATTGTCCCGCCGTCACCGCTACGTCTCAAGATGGCGGACATGCTATGTGTCATCATCCGCGCGAAGCGCATGGATATGATGAATCACACAATGCATGTCCGCCATCTTGAGACGTAGCCGACGGCGGGACAATAAAGAGAAATTAACTTACGAAAAGTTTCTGACTTTTGGAAAGTTTTTTTTTCGCATGAGTAGGTGCATGAGTATGTGTACGCATTGGTATGAGTACACCGTTTTCTCACGGACCCAGTGTGTGTGTGTGTGTGTGTGTGTGTGTGTGTGTGTGTGTGTGTGTGTGTGTGTTTCTGTGTATTTACAATTTATTGCTTTTTATTTATTTCTTTATTTGTATTAACGATATACTATGTAGGAAAAATAAATAATAGATAGAACTGAAGGTTACAAATATATGCGCATTGTTCGCCTATTCCGAATGACTCGCCGCTACGCGGCTCGTGATCGAAACTCAGGCTCACGTTTAAGACACGATATGATACATGTTGCTTAAACTACTGGTATGCAACTCGTGGGATTCGCTGTATATGGCATTCGTGTCTTATATCCCACTCGTTGCATAAATAACTATTACTGTATACATTTCCGAAGTGTAAACGTATAAATGTTTAATAAATTAATAGATATCATCACACACGTGTAAATGCATAAATGACATTCGTTTATTTTTTGTTTGCCAAAAATATAACAGTTTCGAATATCGTTTAAAATACTTATTTATACATATATAAACACCAGATCTAGTTTTCATGAACATGAATAAATTCAAATCGAACGATTTTTTGATCATAAATGAATAAGTATTCAATTTGATTCTTCCAAGCATCAATGAGCTTTTAAGACATCCATCTCTTAAATAAATTTTAGACAAATATTTAAACACATTGTATATGAATGTAACTTTGAACAAACTGATGTATTCGTTTATATGGTATATTTGGTATAAAATTATTTATTTATTTTATGAACAGCATAAATAATAAACCAGGTTGTTTGCATTCATTTTCTATGTACTTAGTTCAAAATTGGAATATTCAAAAGCAAAATGATTTTCTGTCTGAGTTTTCATATATTCCGATTCCAAATTTATTCTAATTTATGTTCATTGGTTATTAGTATTCAAATAATGATATATACTTAATAATTTTCTTATATAAATTAAATTCATTTTAATTTTTAAGACTATAGGTTACTTCGAACAAACATTTCTAGTTATTAATAGTTAATAATAGTTGTTATTATTTGCAATTAATCAAACAGTCAAAAATATGAATGCGAATTTAAATTCAAATTTTATAGTCCTTGGTGATTTTCATTGAATGTACTGAAATGCATCAGCGTTTCATATTATCGGTCGGTCGAATAAATTCTTGCTTTTAACAACGAAATATATCAAGCTGGATGCGATTCGATGGTACTTTACATACTCAGGTATTATTGTATACTCTAACAGAATGCGATGTCGAAGTACGCACCACACTCACACACAGCCACAATATATGAAAATATATATTAAGTATTAGTATACCGTTTGTTTATTATACCGTCGAACATAGCATATAGCGTACGGAATGTTCGCAACTAAAATAAACGAGTCAAACTCATGGCAGTGACGATGCACGATTAAAGTAATTAGTATGATCATGCCGTTACTGTCAGTGGTCAATTTTTTCCTTGTCATAAATTGTTCATCAATCGTTAACTTCTTTCTCAAAGGTTTGGTCTTTCAAATGCACTCACTTGTCATCGTGGTGTGTCGTCGTCTCTCCCCTTCCGTCGGTGTGTCTTTAGCAGACTGCCATGTACCATGAGTTTGACTCGTTTATTTTAGCTGAGAACATTGCGTATCCTACATGCTACAGGTTCGTCGGTAAAATAAACACACGATATAAACTGTACTTATATACATGTTGCACAGATACATAACCGTACTGTATGCACGTAATTTATAGTTGAATAATATTTACTTTTCTACGCGAACAGTGCGCTTCCACGCTCTTCATATTTGTTTGGTGGGTTGTTTTACGCTCTTATTCGCAGCATTCGCAACAACAACGAACGAATCGAACGAAATTGGAAAATATATAGTTATAAAATACATATAGGTATCTAGATGCAGTGCAGGCAGTGGCGTAGGCGTATAGCTACTATGAAGCAAGGGAAAGCAGTGCTTACGGGCCCGCAACGGAAAAAAAATTTTCTACACCTATTTAGTTATATGGATATTATTAGCATTTTTGAGTGATTAATGGTACCTATAACTCACTACCGTGAGTTATGGCTTTTCATAACTCAGCACCGTGAGTATTGGATTTTCAGAAATCACTGCAATTAAATAACATTGATCGCGTATTAAAGTTCAACAAGATTCAACGAATTTGAAGTGACCGATCCAACTTATCTATATGATCTAGGATCTCGAAGGAACCCGAGAAATTCTGTCAATTTCATAACACTGGTCGCGTATTTTCGAAGATCATTTAAAGTTCAACAAGATTTAACAAATTTGAAGCTACCGATCCAACTTATCTATATGATCTAAAATCTCGAAAGAACCCGAAGAATTCCGACCATAGCTCGATGTGAATCGCCCGGCATATTGTTTCACTTATCAGTTAGTGCTCGTTCGTTGCTTCATCGAGAAATGACAATTTGTATTTTGTGTTAAAAATAGTGCGAGGTGTAGAAAAAGTATAGTATTATATTCGCGAATATGGCCAATGCTCACTCACATGAATTGCGCCAATCGCCTTGCGGCTCGTGAGCTCAAACATCGTCTTCGCGAGCAATGGCTGTCATAATCGCTCATATAATAATACACTATTACTGGAGTTGTCTGAAAAATGTTTAATTTTCCGTTTCAGTATCGATTGTGCAAAAATAAGATGTTAAATGTGCAAATGTAGGTATACCTATGAAGGGCCCATTTATCGAATGTTTTTGATCCAGAAATAAAAGAAATAAAGGAACAGAAGGAACACGAGTGAAAATGTAAAAAGTGCAAAGTGAAAAAACCGTTGTGTGTTGTAAAACGCATAAAATGTGTTGAAATGGAAGTAATTTGGGATGTAGATCTGTTCGTATGGCGTTGGATGTTATACTGGTAACGCTCCAAGCTCCAAGGGTAAAAGAAAAGAGATGCATCCCATCGTTATGTTATAGGTTAGGTATTCTCGATATATTCCCAATATACATACGTTCATCAGATAAAAGTGTTGCAGAAAAATCATAAATCCATATATGAAAAAAAAACATAAAACGTAAAAAAATTGTAGAAAAGAAAATGAATTAGTGAAGTTGATAGTTTTTATATAAAAAAAGCTTCTTTTGTTTTTAACTGCGTAGTTTCCACGGAAAAATTGGTGGATTGTTAAATATTGAACTCCGAACCCGCTGTATTAAATGAAGAAAACGAAAACGAAAAGCACAGTAACAACTAAGCGCTGGTGCGAAGCAAGGGTGTAACTGGTGTAGGGTTAAATGGCCCAAAAGAATACGTTTTAACGTTTTACATTTTCCTACGAATATATAACGATCACATCAAGGAGTACAAACTAGGTATGGACTACCCTACCCTATTCCTATTCCCATTCCGTTGCAATTGTAGATTAAACAAACGAATATTTTACAAATTTAATTTTTTCGCAGAACAAGTTTTGGAACCCCATATGGATAAGATTTTTGGCATTATGAAGAAGAGAATTTCTCTAACTTCATTAACCTTTCTTCGTTGTCCTGGTTGCATACGTTTGAGATTGTTCGACATGTGAAGTCGCGTTTGACGTTTGATTGGCGTTGATTTCTTGATTTAAATTGGTGTATTGGCCAGAAAAACAACATATAGATGGCGCTGAATTTATCAATATGGTGGATATAGTTTGTTGTAACTGAAACATTTATATCCTAGCTTTTAATACCTCAAATCAGCCATTTCGAGTTCAACAGGATTAATTATCAGAGATTCAATCAAAATCAAGAGTAGAAATTGTTTGGGGCGTTTAGTTAGCTTAAAGGAGGAATTGTATAAAAAATATCATGTGTATTTGCAAAAAAAAGTATTCACAACTTTATTCGCTCGTGCTCGTAAAGAATGAGTGCTTAAGACTCTTCCTAACGCAACACGTTGCGAAATGTGCTAATTAATTATAGTTGCCAGAAATACTATGAAGGAGCATTTTCAAATTGTGAGATTATAATTTACGATAACTCTTTTGAAAAATATCTATTGCCAATTTTTATTTGAATTTTTCATGTTTAACGTATGCAACCAACGTTACTATATAAATCGAACTTGTGCGTGAAATACTTTTTAAGTTGAAAAAGTGGAACTCTAGTCTAGAGCGTCCAGTACATTTCATGGCATTTGTAGAAAAACGTGTTGAATGTGAAAGCTGGGATTTACACATTTTATAAAATAATTTATATTCGGCGAATTGAAAAATATTTATGTTTTTCTATAAATTTAAACAAGCGTCGTAAATAATTGCGAAATGATTTTCAGTTAAAAATATTTTGAGGTAAAAATAGGAAAAATAGTTATTTCCATTCAAACAAAACATCAACAATAATAAATAAATTTACAGTAAATTTAATTTACTTGTTTGTATAATCCATTTACCTGATGCAGTTACACCAATGTGTAATTCTAATAAAATTTGATCTGAAATTTTCATTTTCAGGAATTTTATTATTAATCTGGTAGATACGTCAATAAATTGTAAAAACAAGACAAACAAGAGAATAAACACATCACATATAAATATATTTTAATTTAATGGTTTCAGGCAAGTGTAAATTTAATAATTTTTAAAACACATGCAACTGAAAACTCAAAAAAAAAGAAAATAACAACATGCGGCAATGAAGCAATAAACGTTGACTAACTGTGAATCCATTTTTACGTTGGTGATGCAAATAAAGAATGCTGACTAATCTACCTACAATTTGGCCAAAGTCCAAAGCACGTCGAATACCTTTGCGTTCTCTATTTTATTCAAAAACATTTTGTCTTTTTATACTACTCAACGAAAAAACAGCAAAGCAATTTCATTCTACCCACCAAACTTAAGTAAAATTAGAATTAAATGATTTGAAACCAGATCTATAACAGTACGATTAAGAATTGCCCATTTGCTTCTAAAAAGTATACCTAGAGTGAAGCCCTAGTTTAAGGAAAACCCTTAGTAATACAAGTTTTTGTATTCGAAAATTTTGATTGCTACTAAGTGCGCGCGAGTGTTATTAATCGTTCGAAGGAAGATTATGCTTGTATGGGAAAAAGCTCAAGCTCAAACTCAAACTCTGCAAGCCTTCTTCCTTCTGCACAGAACATCAGAAAGTTAAATTAAACTTTCTAATTGAAACTAAAGCTCTTTCATCGCATATTATAGGGAAGGGCAAAATTGTAAACACCTAATCAACGACCAGGAATTGGAATAGACAAAAAATAAATAATCAGCCAACGCAGATTAATGATAAAAACTAAATTATGTTTTTTTGTATTGTCTGTCCATTATTTCGTTGTGACTTGTCCTGACCGTGTTGTGTGAAGAATTGACATTAATTTAATAAAGACTTTGTACTTTTATTTATCTAACTTTGATGTAATTGTTTAAGTCGTTTTGTATAAAGTTCTGTTTACAACTCCCCTTTTCATTCAACGAAATGGACATTTATTTTAGCAAATAAAAACACTCGGCTAAATAATTAAATGCCGTCATGATGGTACTTTTCAAATATATGATGCGCACGAAATTCAGCTAGCAACCGCAGGACACCAAGCCGTCGTCAGGACATCAACAAAACATAAAAGACCCATTTATATGGAGCAAATTCGTTTACTTTCCTTTCTTGTAAAGTTAATTTAATTTTTCTTAAGGAGTAAATTATTGTGAAAGTATGTACGTTTTTCAAGTGCCTTATTGCAAAGAATTATTTGTAACGTTACACCATTTGAATGGACGAAATATAAAAATATAGAATTAGAGGAAAAACACAATTTTACGGCTTACAACTCAAGTAGCTCTGATCTCGAAAGACAACACTTTTTACTTTCCGGCCACATACCGAAGGTATTTAGGTATAGGAAAGATAGGTGATCATGGAAAAATCAAAGTCTTATTTATCCCTCCAAGTAGCAAAATTGGGTTTTCCCTCATCTCATTTGATTTTTTTACAAATGAAAAAGTCAAGAATAATTGTGACAATGCAAAAAATCCATTTTGGAATCATTTACCAACGAAACCTAGCAATTTATCCAATTCCTCGGAATTTCTTATTTTTTGTTTCAAATTTTAATGATTTTTTTTTTAAAGAACAACGATATGTGTTTTGAACAAGAAACTACAACGAAACAAGGGCAATTTTAAACCTGGCGATGTATGTCTGGGTATGCCTGTCTTACATACTCTTGCCTGGGATTATATAGCTTATTGTTCTTTGTTGGTTTGGTTTTACTTTTACGTTTTATGAGTTTCCAGGTGAAATGCCACGCGGCTTTTACTTGTACCTGCGGCTATGCTTTATTTATTTGCGCAGTTTCCTCAGAATGCACACTTCTTGGTCCTTGGCACTCACACTTTTTTATGCTGCGAGGAAAACTCTTATTCAACATTAACATTAACTCGGGCGCCAATGCATTATTTATAAATAAAGAGAAATAATTTATGTTTACAGCTGTGCTGGCAATCGAGGGAAAATAAGAAATCACAGTGAGGGGGAAAAAACCTGTAAAAAACTAAAAACTGAACTTTACTTGATCACTGATGAATTCCAAGTTTTTGATTTCAAAGTATCAAAATCTATTGTTATAAATAAAGAAAAATAATTTATGTTTACAGTTGTGCTGGCAATCGAAGGAAAATAAGAATTCACAGTGAGGGGGCAGAAACCTGTATAAAACTAAAAACTGAGCTTTACCTGCATCATGATCAGTGATGAATTCCAAGTTTTTGATTTCAAAACATTCAACTCTTGAAATGCAAGTTTTAGTTTTGAACATTTTATGTCATTATGAAAATTAGGAGTAGCATTATTAATGTTTTGAAGAGTGAAATATTTCTCTCTGTCGTCAACTCATGTCGGTAATATAGCAAATTCAAGCATTTCGCAGTTTCAAGTAACATTACACTGCACACTGGTGTGCACTGGTTCTGTCGTCGACGAGATTTAATGGTTATTAAGACGGTAGTAACTTTTCCATGTTCGTGCTTCAATTATGCAACAAGATTTCGCGTACTTTTAACGCTTTTAGGGAAAACACTGCAACTAGCGCGATTGCAGAGTCAGAGACTTAACAAAATGTTATAATGCAGATGTTTTGTAAAATTTTACTTTATAAGAATTTAATATGTAAGTACGTGAAAATATTATAACCTAGAAAGCTTTTCCTAAATATTGTTAAACATTTCAACAAGTATTACGTCTTATTACGTCTAATTCTACGCATTCATTAAAGACAGTGTTAGGTACTTTGACGCGGACACTTAATAATAAAATCACGAGAATTCCGTGACATGTATCATAATTTATATTGAGACAGAGCTGACTGCGCATTATAGGCCACCAGACGGGCGTCCTCCTTCGTGTCCAATCGCGTTACCTTTTGCTCGCGATCGGTCTATCAGCTGCCAGCGATTCCGTAAACATCTCGGGCGCCTCGTGTTTTCTGCTCGGCCTCTTGCACGGTGCACGACTATATCAGTGCGGACGTAGGGAGTTATCCGGCATGGGATCAAAGCCACGCTCGTGGCCTGCGATGTATGAACAACTTCGAAGTGATCAATGAACAACTTCGGAGTCGCGCCTGCTGCTGTATAGGTACTTTGACGCGGACACTTAGTAATAAAATCAGGAAAAATCCGTCACATGTGTCATAATTTATATTGAGGCAGAGCTGACTGCGAACTATAGACCACCAGATGGGCGTCCTCCTTCGTGTCCATTCGCGTTTAAACCTTGTGCTCGCGATCGGTCTAACAGCTGCCAGCGATTCCGGAATCATCTCCGGCGCCTCGTATTTTCTGTCCGGCCTCTTACACGGTGCACGACTATACCAGTGCTCACGTAGGGCGTTATCCGGCATGAGATCAAAGGCACGCCTGTGGCTTGCGATCTATGAACAGCTTCGGAGTCGCGGCTGCTGCCATAGGTGAGCCAACCCTAAACCCATCCGCTTTGTTACAATATCTATGTTGAAAATTTGCTGGTATTAATATGATTTTACTTTCTGGGTGGAGTGCTGAACACGCCCACCAAATCTCTTGGTTGCTTAGAAGGACTGTAGTTATAGTAATTTAAATTTTAATTATTACGAATGTTCTAATTGTTAGTGTTTGTAATTCTAATTTATGTAGATACGTACTTTGTATATTTCTCTACACAATTTTGTTTTACTGAACATTGAAAAAGATGTTTATCGAATGGTATATTTAATGATTGATTGGCTGTTAATGTAAATGCCGAACATAAACAACAAACCCTTTCCCAACTACCCAGAATACTATTCTTTACGGTTATGCCATCTCATATTTCGTGGCGTATAATAAATATACAAAGTGTCACAAATGTGAGTTGTTTGTAAAATGGGAAACAAAACCCTCCAATACATTAACATGAAGACCTCTCAATATTTTCCTGGCTGTTAAAGATTTGTATAACACCTAGTGTAATATCAATAGGCTCTACACAAGGTATAGGAATATAGGAAGTTGTTTGGAATAAATTAATATCCGTTTTTTATGCATGAACCAGACAGAACCAGAGCCCGTTGGGGCGTTCAGCATTCGGTTCGATTCCTTGTTCGCCATAAGCGGCACAGTGAAATTCATGAATGCAAATCGTATAAGAAAATTTAAATTGTTAAATATTATCACAACTGGCATCTTAGCGTGCATAAATTTTTCGTTAAATACGTGCTGTCATACCGTTTGTTACCTTCCACATTCGTTTTGAGACTTGAAGGAAGGTGTATTCAAGGGAAAAAAGCAATCGACCGTTACGGGGGGAATTTAGTTTTAAACCTAAAAAACGGACTTCAGGGGACTCTCGATGGGAAATGAATATGCCAACCGCAAACAACCCTTTTTATCAGAAAATGTTACAAGCAAGAGGTATTAACTTGAATAAATGTACTTACAAGTCAGTTGATTGAAACTATGTGTATATATATTTATATACAATATATTTTGTATTAAGTTAGAAATAAAAGGAAAAATGAATTAAAAATTTGCATAATTTATAACCGTGGATATCATATTTGTTACATGATAATACATTATTAATGTTGTCGTTAAGTGGTTTTAATTAAAATTTTAAGTGGAAATGTCATGAAATATTATAATAAGGATTAAAACATGTATTCGTGAAAAAAAAAACAAGAAAATTCTAATTGTAAAATTCTGGAATTTAAATTTGTTCTTAAAAAAGTATAGACCTACAAAGCCATAAAACTTATTTTATGTCAAAAAGTAATTAACTCTGAGATAGGGAAGTCCATAAAGTCGAATCAAAAAATTTACGCCATCAAAATTTAAGGTTAAGAAGTTGTTTGTCGAGATTGTCGCCCCGCAAATAACTATCGACTATAACTGAAGAAACATGTGTTCTCATTTCTTGGCATTAAAATTTCTAATGAATAAAGTGCCGTTTCATCATTTTTACGATGTCATTTTAGAGTTAACGGCCCCATAAGCAACTTACCTACATCAATATATGGTCTACCTCTCCCTACCAAAATCTAAAGCCACTTCCTGAACTTAAAATTTCCAATTACAAATAGAAAATAAAACCGCAAGGACCCAAAAGCATTAAATAAATGTTAAGGTGATAACGGCAGTCGCCAGTAGGAAGTAAAAATAGATTATAGTACCCATGGTAGTCCCCACATTAAAATAATACAGTGTGTTTCAAGAAAATGTGAAAAATTTAAGATTTTTTACTTTCCGGGTAAATATGCAGAAGGTATGCAGATACAGGAAAGTCAAGTGATTATATGAAAAAATCAAAGTCTCATTTTTCTCTGATTTGGGCAAAATTGCTGGCAAACGAAGCAACGAATCATGATGAAATTTGGTACCTATGCAGCTGGCCCGCTGGTTTCGCCATCGGTTCATTTTCAGACTGTCGAGGACACCTCGTAGTAGATACACATTGAAATATTTGTTTATTCATTGTACTCTCATCGGTTATATGTAGTAAACTTATAGCTTCTTAGATTAGTTATGTACGTAAGACACGTACATGTTCGTTTTGTTACGTTCGTTGGTTTTTCGTAATTTATTTGACGTTGAGCTCGACGGACATGTAAAACGTTCCAGATACCTTGTCGTGATACGAGCACATTTAATATACCGAACCAACAAGACTGATCAAGTCCTGTCTAAACAATGTAGACACACGGGGGCGGCAAAGAATGATGATGACATGCCATGAGTCGGGAGAAGGGGAGTGTGCCGCTGCCGCATGGAAAAACCGACATTGTTAGTAAACTGCCGTGCGATACCGATACGAGTACGAATTGTATACGAAAAGAAGATTTGTTGCTTTGCTCCCCAGTCAGTTGTGTGAATGGCTGGCTATTCAGCCACAAGGAAAGAATGTACAATTTTTTTTAATCGATTACAAAACAAACTAACTAACAACAAAACAGTGCCGTAGTGTGAAAAAACTTTAAATAAACTTAATTGGAATAGCATTTTCATTAAATTAATTTAAAACAGCTGTATATTTAAGTAAGAAATAAATTAATTTCTTATTAATATTATGTAAATCCGGATCTGTAATCGAACCGCAGACTTGGCTACTTTATACCTAATTTACATTATTCCTTCTCGTTTTCAAAGCCGCGCTGTTAACCACCAACTGCAAAAGAAATTGAACCGCAACATTCAATTTATTGTGCTACTTTACCTTTTTCAACGTATTTTTTCATCGTTTTATGCGGAAGTATAAATAATGGAAAAAATTACAAAAGAATACAAACATAAAAGGGATAAAAATGTTTAGGTTTCAATTTTACAAACCCAGTGCTTCCAGAGGGCTATGCTCCAAAGTCGAAAATTTTAAAAGTACCTGGACCTGTCAAGATTTTATGCCTTGGGTTTACAACACAAGATTATTATGTTATTGTGAGAACCGCGGCCGAAACCGAAACCGACCATCAGAGGCACGCTTCAGTCTACGTGATCTAAAAATATCATTGAATTTAAAAATTTTAAAATTCTTTGAACAGGGATTAAGATGGAAATACCAAATTGGTGCTAAACAATTTGTAGGCAAAACATTACAACCAATAAATACATATTTTCAATATAATCTATATAGAATTCAACATAACTCAATATACCTGTTATCTTGTTACTTATAATGAAATAACGTAAACAATATCATAAATTTTTAATCCGAAATTACATTTGAGAATTTTTAAATTAT
>JARJEB010003109.1:0-14446 GCA_030264535.1 Liometoxenus newtonarum
TAACACCCAGTAGGAAATGGCATCGATTTTGGTATTATCACTGAAAATCCCTGTGTAACCTAAAAATCTCTTGTCAAAGTGACGTTTCTCGTATAAGTCATAGAAATTTTGAAGTAACACAGAGGAAACTTTGATTAAAAATAACAATGTTGAATAACTAGCGAATTTTGTAAGAAATTTCTTTCTATATTTTACGATTTTTTCTAAAATAAGAGGTTAGAATTGCATTGTATGGCATTATATCAGTTACATTTTACTAGTTTTACATCATAAGAAGTGATGTGACCTATCATAATAAACCATACATTATGCCTCCTGCAGAAGCACGCACAGCAGAGCACAAAGTGTAAAATGTGCACAATTTTATTGCAAGCATTTGCAATTCCATCTTGAAAACTGATGCAAAAACAAAAATATCAAATTTCCCTGATGCATGTTCAACATGCGCATAGAAAAATGCAATGCAATGATGTACACCGTAGGAAGAAAGGTCAAAAATGGACTCGGCCCAAAATGTCGAAAAACTACCGCACCCGTCAAAACATATCATAACTAATACTTCATTTGTTTTCTTGCTGAAGAATTTTTGAATTTTTAATATAACCGATAAGACTTAGGTCCATATTACATTATACACGTTCTTATATAGTTTCTAATGTGAGAAGTAATATAACCAGGGCCGTATTATCCATTAGGCACTATAGGCACTGTGCCTAGGGCCTATGAAAATTGGAGGGGGCCTACGAAGGTAGTGATGAGATGAAAATTGGAGGGCCTATGAAGACTGAAATTGGAAATTTAATTGCGCTCGCTTTATTGAAACTTGAAAGCTTTTTTTTGGGGCACCGCGTTCTCGGATATAGTATTTGCTACTTGAGACTTGAGAGCTTTTCTTTTGGTCACCAATAAAAATTTCAGTTAAGTGCCTGCCTAGGGCCTACGATAGGCATAATCCGGCCCTGATTATTAATTTTCATCCGTTTATTTATATCGCTGAATTTGTTTTAGGATAGAAACAAAAAACGTGCTTGAAAACAGAAATGGTTTTTTTTTGTATCCCAGCTTGGACCAGGGGGAATACAGATAGGTGCTGGATCCAGATGCATGAAATATGTGAAAATGTTGGCGGAATGCTATGGGAAGCGACGACGTGAAATTTGGAAAGCTTAGCGTCTGGTTAGGTTAGAATAACAGTTGTTATGACTTATCGCACCGATGTGAATTCACATTACGAATTTCCACTACTGAATGGTGCAGGACAGGACAAGGACGAGGACAATTCGTAGGAGTAGAAGAATAAATAAATGTTGCGTCAACCAACGAATTAATCCAGTTTTGGGATTACATGCGCAAAAGAGAAAAAAACAATTATGATGAGAAGCAGACAGTAGTCAGTCAGTGGCGTAACTAGGAATTTTTGGAGGGGGTGCTGAAATATTTTTTTTCAAAAACAAAGAAATTTAACTTTTTTTAATTTCAATCAGTTAGGTTAGAAAAAAAGGGGGATGCTCATGCTCTAGCTCCACCCCCCCCCCCCCAAGCTACGCTACTGAGTAGAGGAAATTTTAAATTCTATTTGAAATATTTTATTTCAAAAAATGCAATATTTTTTCACTTTTAGTTTTTCAAAAAAAATTTTGTTCAAGTATTTTCTCTCGTATTTTATCTAAAAATGTCTAATATATTGCAGCATCGCCAGTATCTGATAAAAAGAAGAAATTCGAACCATCATTAAAAATACTCAATGACGTGATTACGCCGGAACGATCGGTGTCGTCTGGTTTACCGGATGACTATAAAAAAAAGAAAGAACAAAAAAAAAAAACTAACACGAAAAAAAGATGTGAGATATACTTATACACCATATACCCGGTTCTAAATTATAAAATCGATCGGTCTGTCCCAGCGTGGCAGGCACGGCACACAAAGGTAAAAAAAAAGCAACGAAGACGAAGCAACCAAAACGAAGATGAAGAGGAGGAAGAGAATCATAAATTTCCACAACTCAGACTTGGAATAATATGTTTTCGATAGTGATAGAACAGGAACCAAAACGAAGAACTAGACTATCAGTACGCGGAATCAGAGTCAGGGCCGGACCGCGGTAATTTTAGCTGTTTGGGTGCCTACTGCCTACCCAATTAACTTGGATAAGTTTACGATGGCTGCGAGCGAAGGGGCACTGGGCTGCCCTGTCTAAATCCGGCTCTGCGCGGACGGAGTTAAGGTACAGAATTCCTGATTAAGTATTGCGTTCCTGCTGTTTCTTAGATTTTTGATCAATAACAATTGAACTTAATTGAAAATCGATACAAACTCCTCCAAGGATTAAAACTTGTCTATTTTTTCTTCTTCTGTGCAGATACATTGATTCGCTAAAAATAAAACACGAAAATGAATTTCTATGTAGGTATTTTCAAATTGGAAGTGATACGCAATGACCTTAGACCAGTGGTCTCAAACTCAAAACGCAAACGGGCCCGATTATGTTCACTAGACAACATCAAAGTTTTGAAAAGAAGTAATTTGTGTTTGCGGGCCATGTATAAGTGCTTCGGGGAGCCGCCAGTTTGAGACCACTGTCTTAGACGAATCCATTAATACACGTATTGTATTGGCGTGGAGCATGTGTCGTCCTTATCGTCTTTGTATTGATGTCATGTCACATACATCCATGCCGAAGCCGTCGTGACAAAAACACAAATCGAACCCACCACTTTGTCAACTACATCCATCAATTACATGCAAGAAAACGTGAGGTACCGTATATATATATACAGAGCGATTATTTTATCGTTGAACATAGCATGTACTATGTGCTTATGTACCACGGTAAAATAAACGAGTCAAACTCATGGCAGTGTGGACTTGTATTGCTAATGACACACCGTCAGACGGGCATAGAGTGGGGATGAAAATGTATTGTACTGACGGAAGGTATTGACCTTTCAGGATATATTATGGAAAATAAATTGCGAACAGTCCGCAGACTATTATTTTTATTTCGTGCGTACAGACAGACGGGCATAGAGTGGGGATGACAATGTATTGTACTGACTGAAGGTATTGGGCCTTTCAGGATATGGAAAATAAATTGCGAACAATCCGCAGACTATTATTTCGTGCGTACAGACAGACGGGCATAGAGTGGGGATGAAAATGTATTGTACTGACGGAAGGTATTGACCTTTCAGGATATTTTATCGAAAATAAATTGCGAACAGTCAGCAGACTAGTATTTTTATTTCGTGCGTACAGACAGACGGGCATAGAGTGGGGATGACAATGTATTGTACTGACGGAAGGTTACAGGATATTTTATGGAAAATAAATCGCGAACAGTCCGCAGACTATTATTTCGTGCGTACATTTTTATTATTTCTATACCTTTTCTTCGGTTTTGTATATGATTGGTGAAGAATTTGTGAACAATCAATTCAAATTATGAACAAAATTGACAACTGACAGTATCGGCATGATTATACAAATTACTTTGATTGTGCATCGCCCCTGCCTACATCCCCACTCTCATCCAGTGCCATGAGTTTGACATGTTCCTATGTTCGACAGTTCGACGGTAAAATAATCACACGGTATATTAATATAATGTCATAAAAGTCGAGTAAAGTCGTAGATATACTGGGCGTTCCATGAAAATATGTGAGTTAATAACATAATTTTATTATGCTAACGAATTTGAAGTTTTTTTTCCATAGAGCTTTTATTAATTTAAAAAATTTAGTTGTTATTTTTTTATCCTCAATCATTATATTTTCGATAACATCCGCTAATTATTTCGCGCAATTAAAATACTTTATATGCTTATACAAGTCTAAATTTCTAAGTATGCAGAATTGCAAAATAACCTTGAGAATTATTTTTATGTCCATCCGATCGTTTCATTTATGTTATTGTTGTAAGTTTACTCAGGTACTTACCTATGTGTTAACACTCTGAACCAGTTGAACAATAAATAAAATAGTATTTATTTAATTGATTTTCTAGTGTGGTATTTGTGTCAATCGGATGCGTGTTGCGCAAGCTCATTCTGCAACTAAATGCACTGAATTTTTATATTTCTTAGTATTAATTATTTTACAATTATAACGTACTTGATTTAAAGTACTTTAACATAAATCTGATATTTTTTATCAATTTAATTCGATTTTAATTAATTTCTAAATTCTACTCGATTATCAAGCCTGATTTAACACAAATTACCGCCCATTTGAAATTCCCGCTGAAACTGCTAGTGTACTCTATTGCATTATATTGGAAACATTTTCAAGGTTATCATTTGTTTTTGTCCGCCCTCTAATGCTGAATTATGGAACTATTTTATTATCAACCTAACTTGACATATTTTAGTGATGTGGATAAGAAAATTCGTTAAAACTGTTGGCTGAGTGTTGCTTTGTTGCCCTAAACAAGTATTTTACCATTAATGCATTTATATTACTTTTAAACCATATGTGTAATTGTTAGTATTTTTGTACAAAGCATTTAACTTGAGTCAGTGAAAAAATCATGTCTGAACGTTTTAATTTGGTTATTGTTTACGACAAATTCAACGATTCCCTTTTGGAAGAAGATGATATTTTCATCAAAGAATACTTGGAAAGTTATGAAGAACTTAATAAGTATTCATTTTAGATATTTTGTGTTTTATCTTGCCTATGATAATTTTCTTATTTTTAGGTTTTTCAACTCAATGGGTACGATGTTTTCATTTGTAACAAATGAATTAACATCGAAAATGAACATAATACGTGGTTATTCCAAAAAAAACGAAGAAGGATTTAAATCGGTAAAGAGTATGATTGATTTTGAGAAGGATATGTTGATGAAATCTGGTTATGTATCCGGTTGTCGAACATTATTGCAATTACATAGAGCTTTAGGTATTCATATTCGCATTGTTATTGTTGAAATACTAATGCTGGATGCTGCTTGTAGATTTTATTAGATTGTTTTTAAAGTCTATTGGTGATCTTCAAGAGCACGAAAACTGTGGTCATGTTTGTCGTGCAGCGTATGATCAAACCTTGGGGAATTATCATTCGTTTTTCATTGCAAACGCGGCCAGACTTGCAATGTACACGTTACCGAACAAAGCCAACTTATTAAAAAGGGTATTTGATAGTATAATGAAGTGATAAATATTCGTGTTTATATGTGATATTTGTTTAAGGTTTGCGGCGATGACGAGGAATTTACAAAATCGTCGCTTGATGCACTACCAAAAACACTAAATGTTACTGCTACAGTATTTGACCGTGTTCAAGACTTGTATACTAAGCATGACTTGCACAAGTTGCCTTAAATCGAAGCTTAAATGTTCCTACTAATTTAGAGGTGCAAATTTATGCTTGATTGTGTGCATAAATTAATAAAAAGATTATGTTCATCAGGAATTTCCTGGAAAACTCGTAGATAACAACAAGAAAAATGCAAAAGGGTCTTCTCAAAGTTACTAAAAAGCTTTAAATGCTTTCGATACACCACTGAAAACTGCTCTGAGTAGTTCCGGGGTAGTTGAGAACTACTTACTACTTTGACAGACATACAAACTTCAATTATACAACTGTCAAAGATATTTTCCTGTATGTAGAGTTTTCCCGTAACATCGGGTAAAATCAAACATAATCTTATCACAATATATTATACAATTTTACTTCATGTTAAATTTAAATTTCGATAGTGCACACTAAATTTAAATTTCGATAGTGCACACTTTTTGCTTGTCTTTTGAGTATCCGGAATGGGTGCAGTTTGCTCCTCATTTAGAATAGGATACAACGCTTTAACGACGTTAGAATTACCTAAAACTGTAAATGCTTTCAATGCACCACTGAAAACTGCTCTGAGTAGTTCCGGAGTAGTTGAGAACTACTTACTACTTTGACAGACATACAAACTTCAATTATACAATTGTGAAAGATATTTTCCTGTATGTAGAGTTTTCCCGTAACATCGGGTAAAATCAAACATAATCTTAATTCTTATCACAATATATTATACAATTTTACTTCCTGTTAAATTTAAATTTCGATCGTGTACACTTTTTGCTTGTCTTTTGAGTATCCGGAATGGGTGCAGCTTGCTCCTCATTTAGAATAGAATACAACGCTTTGGCGTCGTTAGAATTACCTAAAACTTTGATTAAGTCTTCTTGCGACATGCTGCAAACTTCTTCTAAGTTTTTACAGCTTCTCAGTAAGACATCGATGTTTTTACTAGTGATTCCTGATAGTTTTTGCACGAAATCGTACACAGCCACATTGTACTTTGTTTCGACAAGGTCCAAATCAACTTCGGCTCCAATTGTTGTCGCATATTGAATGCTCGGTTGTTCCTTCCCGTCTTTGAGTTCTTCGAACAACTGGGCGGAGGCATATGGTGATGGACTCCAGATGAGTTTCAATCGCGGAAAGTGCATTGTTAATAGAAGGAGCTTTTGTTGAATGTCAAAACTATTTCCATCGTTTGACAACATGTAATTGCTCTGGAAACAATACTTTACAGGGTCTTTCGAAAATGAATAAAAGCGAGTTTTAACCAGAGAGTTGAATAAAATCCCAAACGAGGGCCTAGTGCCTCAATACGGTGATTATTTGTATTAAAAACTGACTCCCGGCCTCACCAGGGAGAATATTAAACTATCTGGTTTCAACTTTTACAGTTTTTATAGTAAATACCTGCCAAGAAAACGATCGATTTTGATCAAACTCAATAAGCAACATTGGTTTGGCATAACATCGACTCATCTGCGTGCATTGTTGATACAAACGACCCGAATTTAAGGAGCCAACCAAATCGGACAGGCTTTTACGTTCAATGCAAATATCACGGGTAAGAATGTAATCGCCAACAGAAATTGTTAACGGTTCAATTTCCACCCCGCGTTTGTGTATCAATGCCGGCAAGTCACTGCGAAATTCTCGCATGTCCACGATAATAAAGTTTCTTGCATTCGTTTCCTTATCATCTTGCATTCCGCCGGCTTTACGTGTATTTGTCTCAGGACTCTTTATTTCCCGTTGTAGAGCTAAGCAATCATCGGTTTTACCGTCTTGATCTTCAGGAACAACCATACTCTACAAATAATTTATTAAAAATTTAAAACCAAATTCAGTAACATACACAAATAAATTGAATTAACTTACAGATTTGGTTGTAATCAGAAATTCAAACGCTTCTTTTTCTCTTCGCAACGACGTTAAGTAACTTTGTTCCTCAACCGTTTCGGTATGAATAAGAAAATAGACTTTAAGTTGATGCGTCTTTTGCCGGCGTGCCTCGTATATCTCAATTTGTCTTACGGCAGTCATGTTGCTGTGATACATTAGGATAAAATTAGGCGCAACTTCTTCCAGAGTTTTCTGTAGGGATAGAAAGTTGTCGCCGTGTTTAAACGTTTGAATTACAACCGTCGGTTGATTGATATTTTCAAGCAAATTTGTTAAGTTCATGTTCTCTACCTGTAAATAATAAATATTCACATAAAAGTGAAATTATAAAAGTGCAATTTTTCGAATCGTCACTGCGCTTAATCGAAACTTAAATTAATCGAACATTGTTACCTCGGGACAAGCTTCAAAAACAACTTGCGATTGACAAATAGTATTTTCGTCTTCTAAATCCCCACCGGCCGATGCGCCGCTGTCATTAAAACAACTTTGAGACATTTTCAACACATACGATTCCCTCATACATTCCAACTCATCAAATTCCTCTAAGTATTTCATATCTTTAACTTCCTTATTCTTATCTTCATTGCTAAGTCTCGCTTTCTTTGCTTGCACTGACTTTGTGGCACTCCTTTTCGCATTTTCAAGAGTACTTTCTTCTAATTGACGTTGCGTGAAACTTCGTTGCAACTCCCTGCAATCGGTAGTCTGAAACTCGTCACTTATCGACGTGAAGTTGATGCCTTTCGATAACGCCATCAGAAATAAATAATGATACGGTCCATGCATAAGAAACTAAAATAAATTACACAATAAAAATTATACATTTGAAAAACAAGAACGTACTTGATTTAATTGAAAGCAAGTCTTGCTGTCTTGACACAAGATCAACACTTTCGTTTCGGTATTTATTAAATTTAATTGCATCTTCTTCATTTCATTAGGTATCTCGACTTTTAATATTTCGGACAATGTTCTCCACTTGGAACAGAATTCTGGATGTAGTTCTTTATCTTTTGCAAAGATTAGGGTTCCAGCTTGCGTGAACAACAATTCGGCGGGTTGTAAAAGGACCCAGTGTGATGTTGATGCGTATTCTTTTGTTCTGTACGTCATCAGAGTGCTGTAGAATGTTACGACATCATTGTAGAATAATAATCTGAACACAAACCAGAAAACATAATCAAACCAGTGATGGCATGACAGTTTGCAACGGGTGCGATCAAACGTTTGCACCGAATGCATCAAATTGGTGCATTCAATCATTGGAAACGAACGTTAAATAAATAAAACATACAAAAAAACTGTAACTTACAGCAATAAATGTCGTAACGTTCTCAATTCAGTGATAAGTTGTTTGCTTTTACTGCTCAATTGATGCCAAATACAATCAAGTTGAAATTGTAGTATTTTATGAAACTTTTTCGTCAGGCAGTTCTCAACAGTGATTTCCCCCATTTCCAAAGTCTTATTATTCTTTTTCAGCTCTTTAACGGTAAGATTCATTAAATCAAGTATACACGTCTGTAGTTTACGTATCTTTTCCGATATGGGAATATGCAATTCAATTACTTGTGGCTCATGCTTCTTTAAACTTTGAATAACGGCCGAATGAAAACGCGGCCAAATGTATAGTTCTTTCACGAAGAGTGCGCGCATTACGCGCTCCACGTGGTTAAAACCAATTGTGAAACTTTGCGCTGAGTTTGTGAACGCTTTTACGAATCCAGTCTGAAATTTTATACACTTTTGTAATGGAAAAGGTTTAGGAAAATGAAAATGAAAAAAAAAAAAGAAATACCTTGTTGTTTTGTCTATACAAACGAAGAATGAAAGCTTCCTGGCAACTTTCCAGAACACTGTGAGCTTGCAAAACGATGAAACCGGTGATTTTATCGATTGGTATTCTTTTCTTCAGCATGTCGACGACTAATATTCTTGTTGTTACAAAATGGACACCTCCTGAGAGATAAACATCTTCTCTATAAAACAAAACAATGCAATTTCAAGTTACATCAAATGAAAGGGATTGCAAGCCGGTTTGCACCAATGGAGATGAACACGATTTGCACCCCGTTTGCAATCAAACGTTTTCACCCTGAAGATGCAATCACATTCCTGAAATAACTTTAACATTATATGAATCTGGCATGGATGGCATGCAGATTTGCACAGGTACAAATAAAACACAATTTGCACCGGGTGCAATCATAAGTTTGCTTCCGATATGCGACTGTAAACTACTCAGAGTAGTTCCGACCTGACCAAAGTACTTCAGAACTATTCAGAGTAGTTAAGAGTAACATATCGAACGCATAAAATGGGTGCAAACTATTGCACAATGGTGCATTAAATCATTGCATTTGCAATTACATTGGGTGCATAAACGAACGCAGCCGGTGTAAATGCCACCCCCCCCCCCTCCTAGAATCTGGTGAATGACGAATAACAACAGGTCATCCAAAGATTTTTGCACCGAATGCACCCAATTGGTGCAGGTGCATTCAATCATGGCACCCGGTGCAAATGCCATCCTTACAGGAAAGTAATACCGTTCAGTTGTATTTGTAGTATATGTCGTTGCATGTACATTTTCATCTTTAAGCTTCTCCAAATAATATTTCTCTTCGACCTCGGAACAGTTCAAAATTATTACTAAATTACCAGCATCTGCGTATACTTTAAACAAGTTTATTAAAACGTTGTCCATGCTCAAGCCTCTGCAATTATAAAGTTTATTAGTCCATTATGCAGTCATACTCAATGGTAAATATATGTAAAAATGGAAATATATTTTAATTTGTTAAAAAAACACTTACTTAGCTGCAACAATTAAGCCATCTTTATGTATGATGTCTAAAAATATTTGCGTTTCGAATTCCATCATGGGAAATAAGTTTTTATTGAATAATTCATGAGCGAATTCATCCGGTACATCGTCTTCTTGTGACATTTTATTTTACAATATTTATTTGAAATATTCCAAGTATGCTTCTTTTTATGAAGAAATGAGAGATGCAAAAATAAGCAAAAAATCTCGAGCAACGGGAACCCCCTTTGTTGTTTGAGGTTATAATAATCAGGAGGGCATAAATTTCAAGGTCAAGCCAAGGTTGAATATGTTTGTAAATTCCAAATATACAGGTTGTTCAAATAAATTTTTATTTAAATAAATATCGTCCAGTCTCGCGTCACTAGTCTGTACATGTACTTTGGATAGTTTCATTTTTTGGTTTTAAATTCTTAAGGTGCAACTCAATATGGCGGACCAGTGGCATCATATTTGTATCATATTATATATTTTTCGCTTTGATGAACAGCGTGTACAGTACAAATTGTGACCTCGGTCCTGTTCGTGTTTGATACGTCGGTCCTGTTCGTGTTCCTGTAGAGTACGTTCCGGAAGCCATGTTCGAGACGTTCAGAAGTTAATTTCGAACGTATCCCTAGAAAACTGTCAATTTGCTCCGCATGCGCATTCTCATTTCTCTTTGCGACTTTCCATTTATTGAATTCGTGAATGTGATTGATGTATTGTTAAAATTAATTTTACCTGGAATTTACTTCGATTATTAATTTTGGCATTGTTGCGTATTATCTATCATTACATCATTATTTATCAATTTATCATTAAAAAGGACGAAATATGACAATGGGGGACGATACGCCAGTTACAACGCTAATATTACCCGTTTTAATACGCCCCATATTATCCCAGGTATTGTTTAAATTTAAAATACATATGCATTGAACGATGTTTAGTCGATAGATTCATTATTGTTAATGTTTGCATTACCAGTTGGAAAGGCGCGATGTGACCGCCTCACAGACACTGAGAGCAGCTTTATCAAGAGCCGAAGCAGCCTATCCAGGACTCACCAATGAACTTGTCCATGGAATTCTACGAAGGGGTGATTTAAATGTGAATATGAATGAGAGCATTTTACGGCTACAAGGTGCACTCACAGATGCTGATGGTACGCGTGTACCTAGATATTTAATTTGTTTTATTATTTTCGATTACAATTATGTTCATGTTTTAGTTGTTGAGCATAGATTGAATCGTTCTGAAGATGCATTCCAAGAATTGAATCGGAAATCTGCCACTTTAAAGAAGATATTGAGCAGAATACCTGATGAAATTACCGATCGCAAGACATTCCTGGAAATTATTAAGTAATTTTTTTCATTGTATTGGTATAAATGACTACAAAATGTATCGTGTTTTATTAGGGAGATTGCAAGTGCCATTAAGAAACTTCTAGATGCCGTGAATGAAGTTAATGGCTTTATACCAGGGCCAAATGGTAAACAAGCACTTGATCAAAGAAAACGGGACTTTGTTAAGTATTCAAAACGTTTCAGTAACACGTTAAAGGAATACTTTAAGGAAGGACAGTAAGGACTTGTTATCTTTACAATTGCAGTAATATGTACAAAATCTATATTTTAGGGCCAATGCAGTATTTGTTAGTGCGTTATATTTAATACTACAAACCAATATGATCATTTCAACTGTTAAAAATAAGTGCGAGTAACGCTGGAATGGTTAAGAAACGACCCACCTATTCGAACTAACATAGATTAATATATAAACGATTAAAGATAATAAGAATAAAAAGTATTTTATTAAAAATAAGTCTAAGAAAATAATGTTGAAACTTAAAACATACGCAGAAAAACGGTGGATATAAAACGGATGAGTCGGATTTGTGACTTAAACACATTAGTTAACCAAAGATAGATCAAATTTTGCTAATTAATTGTTGCCAGTGTTTTTCTGTATCCATGCAATTTAAGTTTGTCTCTTAGTTTTAATATAAGAATTATTATTATTGGGTGAAAGGTGTTTTATTATGTTCATATATTAATTTAATTTCAGTATTTACTTTAAAACTCTCTGTATTTGTTATTTCTCTAATGCCAAACACGTTTATAAATCGAAAAAGAAACGTTAACAAAAACTAACAGATTTATTTACAATTAATGAACAATTTACATGTTTATTTTGAAGAAATGAAATATTTTTCTTATTACACTCTCCTATGGAGTAGACTACTGCTGCCATTTTGCAACACCATGGCTAACCTGGGACTGCTGTTACTCCTATTGGGCCGTAGACAGGTAGACATCGCAGACATCATCATTAGCATTCCTGACTTTGCTGGATCGTTGACATCGCTGGCTGAGATGCTGCTGGACCTGGTAGCTATAATTTTGATCAAAATATAAAAGTTTTATTAGATTTTTATATCACATTTATACACATAGATAAACTTACTTGACTCGGTGCTGCAGGGCAAATAAAATAAACACTTAGGTGGTAAACATTCTGAGGTTGTTGAACACGATTTTTTCTTGTCCTTTTATATCCAATTTTTTACCTCATTTTAGATATATTTCTTGAATTTACATAACAAAATTGTTTTCTTAAATCCAAATTATTTTCAAATATATCCATTTTATTAGTGCTTCAGACAATTGCATGCAATTTTACACACATGGTTCCAACTGACCATTTTATGGCTTTATCCCAAATACACAAAAATTACGTTTTAGTACCCCGAAGTCTACCAATCAACTATTCACATTATATATTTCATATCCTCATACATATATCTTTAACGCAAAAGTTATTTAAAGAAAGTAATTTGTAACAGCCGTAGTTCTACCCGTGAGGGTTATTCCCTTCTTTACACTCATGTTTAATTTTGCTTAGAAAACACTGTGCATATGGTTGCATGCCAGATTTATTTGTATTTGCATTTTATAAATTTTTGTTTCATCGTATTTTTCAATCGTCGATTCATTCAAAAATTTACATTAGAAAATGTTTGGTACATTAAATTGAAAGTAAATTGAACACTTACGGTAATTATCTATTAAACACCTAAATAAATAATAATGATTGTTAGTTAAATTAGCAAATGGAATTCGAATGGTAATTGTATAATCAAAAATAAAATCGCTGCAATTTCGTTAAGGTTCTGCGCGATTATGCGCCTGGCTTTCTCTCAGAATTTCAACAAACCGAAAGACCATATATACTCATCTTCACTTTCACCAAACACGACGACATTAAGCACCAATACAGGCCTGGCAAAAATATAAAAATAAACGTTTTCTATACAAACCATTTCGTTGACGTGCCGTTACAGTCTCCTAAAATATTGCCATCACGCCCGACAGCGAGCTCTGCGGCAATGGAATTTCATTATCTGAACACTAAACTTGGAATCATCGGTTTTGAATGGTCAACAAACAGTTAACATTAACATATAGTAATTCTTCGTCTGGAATATTTCAACATTACAAGTAAAAGTAAAAAGTTTCAAACGAAATATGAAGAAACAAATAATAAAAAAAAGGAAAAAAAGAATTGGTCAAATAGATTTGCCAAGTGAAGAGCCGACAATGTTTTCGAATTTACTTAACTAAAAGACAGATTTTTTAAAGTATAAAACAAAAAATACGGTGCGTTAAATTCGCATCGCACAACTTTCTGGCCATATGCATTACGATTTCGTAGAACTCGTCTATCTTAAAAGTAATTCCGATCGTAAAGTGGGAATTGTTTAATTTCGATGACATTTAACGTCAATTTCAATATTGAAGTTTATATTGTCAATTTAGAGTATCAGTGCGATTTAGTGGCGCCCAAGCAACATTGTTCAATTCTATTCAATTCCATTTTTTTGACTTTAATTTTTTTCATGATCACCTTACTTTCCTATAACAACATACCTTCGGTATGTGGCCGGAAAGTAAAAATGCATAAAATTATTTTTATCTTAGGTAAACAAACATTCAAGTCTTTAGAAATCCCGGGTATTTTGAATAGTCAAATTTTAATTGCATTTCTGTGATTTTTTTTAAGAGTAAACAATTTGCAGCTGCAACTCGAACTCGAACTCGGATGTTGTTAATTTCGTCAAATCGTCATAAACATGCAATTTCAATACGATGAATTTCCCGGGAAAATTTGATTAGTCTCTATCATTGTACACTCTATAAAAATAATCTAAACAATGTACTTTGAGTACATGTGCACTGGACGATTTAATTCAGTCAGCAACTTTATCGCCTTTCTAGTGACGTTAACTTTATACAACGAACATGTTCATAGGCGCCGACTACACGGGGTCAACGGGACTCGAACAAATTCAAGGGGAATTTTGCATTTAGGTTTGGGATTTTTACAAAATTATTAATGCATTTGTCTGTCAGTCGGTTCCAATGTTCTAAATATATATATA